>QFBI01000971.1:0-32757 GCA_004335895.1 Chlamydomonas sp. AIC
CATGCATGCTTTATGTATCGAAAACACTTATACATGCTCTCGGTTGCCGTGCATGGGTCGAAATGCATCGCACAGGGATGCCGGCCCGTGTGGGCGTGCGTGCCTGCACGCCTTGCTGCAAGATCCGACAAGTGCCATGGCTTCATGCTGATCTACAACCTTTGCTGTTACCGCTCCAAGGTTGCGGCAGTGCTCCGATTGATAGCGCATTTCTACCGGGCCGGGGCTATGGATAAGTCACCAAAGTCTCAACTTGCAACTAGTGCGGCATAGTAGTACTACTATTACTGCCAGCTCTGCATTGTTGCCAAGACAGTGTGCTGCTGTGCTGCGTCAGCCGCCTGCTGCTGGGACAGCTGCTGCTGCAGGCTCGCGTTGCTGGTGTGTGCAGCAGCCAGCTCCTGCTGCAGTGCTGCATGTGCAGCTTCCAGCTCTGCAGTCTTGAGCCGCTGCGCTGCACCAGCTGCCTGCTGCCGGGACAGCTGCTGCTGCAGGCTGGCAACCTGCTGCTTCAATGCTGCCACCATGGCCGCTTCCTGCAGGTAGCAGGAGGTCATTTCTTGGTGCTGCTCCTTCCAGGCATCGACTAGGGTGACCTGGCAGAGGGATGCTGCCTTGCAGGACGAGCTGCTGGTGGTGCTGCCCCTTTTGGAGCTGGTGCTTCTGCGCTTGGGGGCTGGGCTGCGAGCTGCCTGCGCAGATGCATCTCTCACCCCATATGGGGTGAATGTGACACAGTGCAGCAGGGCAGATGCGGATTGCAGGTCAGCAACCAAGTGAAAGACAATCATGCGCAAGCAGACTTCAAGGATTTCTATACCAGGCATTCACACGTTTCTTTCTGCAACTGCTGCACTTGCAAGGGTGCAACCAGAGGACAAGACGGCAGCACACATCAGTTCAAATCAGGCTACATTGATGAGGGCTGCTTCCTCGACCGCAGCTCTGGCAAAGTTCACGGCTTGAAGCACGTCTCCTTACCTGCTTTAGGGATGCTTGCTTTGCTGCAAAAGCCGCTACACCGGCTCTGCTGTCGATGCTATGTCTTCCCGCCTGCAGCATGGTGTCGGCCGCGGTCGGACCCAAAGGCAGAATAGTGGCTTTGCAAATGTATCTAACCAGTGAAGGTCTTCTAGAGAGTTGCGAGAGGCAGGCGCCCAACACTGCTGTGAGCGGTTCCTTGTGGCGGGACAGAGCAGGACAAGCCCGAGTGCTGGTAAAACACGCAGGCCGAACGAAATGTCGTCGTTCGTATCGTGTGCTCTCTGTGGCAGTGGTACGTGTTTATAGGGCTCGTCGGATTGATTCGCACACTGTCACGCACCCTGAAGGGTTTTCTGCATCTAATCACAGCCGAGCCTCGGAGGTGCAGCTCCAGCTCAGCAACAGCTTCCGAAACGGCAGGAGCTGCTTTGAGGCTCCAATAGCAACAATCAACGAGAGTTTGGGCTGCTGGAGTTAGCAAGTGCGCCGTGCTGGCTGCCACAGCAATCAGCGCTGAGCTGGCACGCACAGCCTGACAGGTTTCTGGTCGCAGTTCCTGATATGTAGTTCTGCAGATTACGCGTCAAGCGTGTGTGGAACCACAGCGTGCAATGAAGTACGCATGAGTTTGTTGTGATTGTTTCCCTACACAAAAGTTGCAGGTTGCACCACTTGCATGCTCTGTCGTGCTGTCATGCACAGCAAGCAGGGTACGCCAGTGTGACTTGGCCTTGCTAGCCAAGTGAAGCTGCTGCTTACAAAGGTAAATGGCACCATAACACAGTCTGTACGAAGGACCACCGTGTGCAGCGGCCTGCTTGCCTTTACACTGAGACGCTAACTTGCGCAGGCTGCACGCAACCTGGTAGTCACACAATGATCTCATCAGCATTGAACGCTCGAGTTTACCACATCTAACGAGTGCTTGTAGCCATGGCAGCTGTGCATCAATTGCCTACAAAGCTGACAAAGTGCGCTCAGCATCCACCTTGCCAGAAACAGCACAGCCCAGCAGGAGCCCGGCTGGGCCAGCCAACGCAGTTGCTGGCTGCAGGCAGCCAGACATCACAGCACAGTACTAGTGCATTCACAGACACTCACCACAAACGACTGAGCACGCCACAGCTTGAGAAACCATGCTAAGAAACAGCAGGCGCCAGAAATCAGATGCAAGCAGGCCTCCGCTGCTGACAGTCATATGCTGCGCATGCATGCGGCTCTGCAGTACCATGCGGGTCTACTAGACGCTAGTAGGAAGCATCTGCCTGCCACCTACCACATCGCATGTGGCTAGACAGGCACACACCATGCATCGCTTGCGCCTCTGAGTGGTGTCCAACAGGCCGAACAAGGCTCCACACTTGGCAAGCCAGCCCTGGCACAGGGCAACCACCATCAACCTCTGCCAAGCTGACTGCTCTGCAGGCTGTGCAGCTGCACACAAGTGTCCTGGGTGAACACAGCAATTCATCGTTGGCACAGCCCAGGACCATCCGCGCTGCACCCTGCACAGTCCCTGCACAAGCATGTGCAGTGCTGACTGTTGTTCATAACAATGCTTGATGATGATCATCATCAACTTGAAGGACATGCAGCCGAAGGGGCAGCCATCCCCAGCCACTCCCCAGCAGAAACACGCAGGGGCCACCCCCCCCACCACCACAAGACATGGTCGCCCCCACACAACACAGCCACAACAATAGGCCACCCCCACCTCATCACCAAAACCTGCCAACACACCACACAGCCAACTGTCAGCCGGCATGTATTGGTGCGTGCCAATCCTAGCCTGGTACAAATGCCAGCTGCTACCCAAGCACGTAAGTATGATACACGGTTGCACAATGTGCTGTACACCCACAGCAAAGGCCACCAGGTGCTGGTGCATGTGCTGGCAAAGTACACTGTACATGTGGTGGTCATTGCCAATCAATCGCTGTGACGTCAAGGTGACATGGCATGCATGTGAACATTTGTATGTGCCAACCAACCTGCATACCCCAAGGCATACGCTGCTATGATTGTCTTTCTTCCTTTTCTTCAGTGTAGCAAGTTCTTTGATCGTGTAAACATGCAGGCAGGGGCCTGTGTAACAAGCAACGCCACATAAACATACACAGGGAATAACGTGTGCTGTACACCAGCAGCAGGTCGCACCTGCCCCTGACAATCACAGGTGCCAGATGTGGCACACTCTTCACAGCCACAGCACACGCCGTTCCAACAAGCAGCAGCAGCACTCGCCATCACTAGATGCGGGCTCAAGCTCCATGGGGCTCACCACCACCATGCGTGCACCAGCCCACCACAACTAGAAGCTGCCAGGCGTAGTGCAAGTTCAACTGCCACAGCACACACTCAACTGTGCGTAGCGTCTGTGCCACTGCCAGTCGCAGCACACACCTCCGTGTTGCTGACGTCAGCAACGTAAACCCCACAAGCAGCAGCAGCAGCAGCAGCACTCGCCATCACCAGATGCGTGCCTGCTCCAGCTCTCTGGGGCTGACCACCATCATGCCTGCCGCCTCACCACCGCCTGCATGGTGCTCGCCCGACACAAACTGCAGGTCGATGCACGACATGTAGCTGCGGTCGGCCAGCAGCCACCGCCGGCCCTCAGGGCCGCTGCTGCACAGGTGGCGCTGCATGCGCTCCGCCAGGCACAGCAGGTCCCCCGCCATGCCTGGCACCGCTGCCGCTGCTGCTGCCAGGAAGGTGGGGGTGGTGTAGGCGGGGTAGGCGGGGTCCTGGGGGATGCTGGCTCCCTCCAGTTTCTGCTTCTGCAGTGCCTTGAAGCCCAGCTGCAGGCCAGAAAGAGTCACAGCAGCAGCAGCAAAAAGAGTTGCGTTTGGTTGACTAGAGCTTAGAAGCACGATTCGACACGACCCAAACAGTATGCAGTGTACTGTATGAAGTGCCACGGCAGGTGCGCCGCGCTGCTAACACTATAACACTCTGCACTGCTGGCGAGCACGGATCCCTGCATGCAGGCACTCAGGACTGCCGATGGTGGACCTACAAACAACAGCAGCTGAGCTACAAGGTTTGTGCTGTGTGCTGCTGCTCACCAGGGCTATCTGCAGGACCTTGATGTAGCAGCTGCTGCTGACATCGCAGCCTGACACGCCTGTAGCACAGCAGCAACAGAGCCATGTCAAAACAAGCAGCCCACCACTAGCACGATGCAGCAACTGTCGTGCAGATGGAGACGCATGCGGCTAGTAACTTAGCAACTTGCAAAACATGACCAATAGCTTGTGCCTTCTGGCAAAACGACAAAGCCGGGTCCTCTCTGTACTGCACCAACACCCCACACTTGGTTGACAGCAGCACAAAAGACGGACAGCCACGTGCAGCACAGTTAAGCACACGTACGCACGCACCTGCCTCCTGCAGGGCTGTGATGGCTCTGTGGGGCACCTCGCGCTCCCGGCCCATGCCCTGCGTCATCAGGTTGCGCAGCTGCAGAACGCGAGCCTGCAGGTCCTCGGGGCGCGCCTGCACAAAACCATTCAACCCCAACCACGTGAGTACAACGTGCGGCGCCTGACTGCTGTATATGCATAGCTGGCGGGCTTTGACTCTGGCAGCAAGCGCTGTTGCTGTGGAGGCTGTAGTGTTGTTTCCTGCAAGCGCTAGGGTCGGTGGTGAGTCATGCCAGTCAGGCTGTGCAGTGTGCTGCACACCTCAATGCACCACTCCAGCGCACGCTCCCCGTCCTCCAAGGTGGCACGGCGGCCAGCACGTCCAAAAGCTTGCCCTGGAGGGGCCTGGAAGGTGCACAGCTCACCCCGCTACAGTTGCAGAACATGCAGCAGCAGTTGCACATGGAAGTTCAATGGCTCTGCTGCTGGCAGCCCATAGCACGGCGCAGTTGCTTACTGCCAGAGGTACGACGCATTTGCTAAAGATATAATGTAGCACAGCATGGTGTATATACAACTCCTAACAATGTGGATGCTGGCTGCCACTGTTGCCATGCTGTGCTACTGCTGTTGCTGCTGCTGTTGCTTACACCTACCCGCAGCATCGCTTCGTACTTGCTGCACTCGTCAGCGGCCTGTGGGTCTGAATCAAACTGCGCTACATCATGCCTCCTTTGCAGCAGCCCACTGAACAGGAAGCGTGCCACGACGCGTTGCCTTGCAACTGCTGCAGCTCCGCCACTGTTCCCATGATTCCGTAAGCACGGCTGTTGATGCACTTTTAAGATCATGGTCGCCCACGTTGAAAGCACGGTCCGACGACAGACGCAGTTGGCGTATCGAGGAAGAGCCGAGAGTTATGCAGCGCTGAAGGGCTGACCAGAAAGGTGCACGGATTGCTAAGACTGTAAGTATATGGTCAAAATGTTTCCGGGTCGGGCCGGCGCAGCACTGCAAGTGCTCAGTGAGCACAACCCACGATTGTTTGGGGCTTGAAATGACAGCTTTCCGTATCTTGCCGATCCGTGTCCACTGAAGAGCCTCTGGCTGTAACAGGGATACCAACGAAACTGTGTCTACTGCCTGGCATTCACAACAAGCATAGCTTCACGTGAGGGTGTGGCACTGCGTCATGGATGACAGGACGGTTGCCGTCCACCATGTCTGACACACCAGCAACATCACGTTGCCCAAGCATCTGGAATTACACTTTGACCGCGTTACACCTGAGTAGTAAGATCGCCAGTGGCTGAGTGGAAGACCATGCTCAGCAAGGCACGCTGGGTATTTCACATGTGTGCAGGCAAACAGGAGTCCAGACTGCTAAGTCGCTTGTACAGAGGATCGCGTAGTTATGCCTGAAACAACAGATAACGCTGTTTGATTTGAGCTAATGTGATTTTTTTATCCTGAGGCTCCAGAGCAGCCGCAAGCCATGATGATCATCAGCATCAGTACAGGCCCTGTACTGCCTGCCAAGCAATGAGGAGCTACGATCTGAATATGCTCGCAAGAAACGCGGTTGTAGGCATTACCCACCAACGTTGAGCCTTCTGCATCGTACACATTCGTTGATGGTTGGGCACGTTCCTCGTTGCCGTACTGTTCTTCCAAACCCTTCTCGATGAATCTCGAAAGCTACAGGCACAAGAGCGGCCAGGCTTTGAATAACACATACTGCCTACTCAGCTTGTCGTCTACACAGACCGTCACACCCGTTCTATTCCAGGTGCACCGTCCAGAAGTGGTGCAACAGCAGACGCCGCGGTGGTATCTCTTTCTGCGTCAAGGCGTATACACACAGCTGTCACAGCAAGAAAGATGGGACAACCAGTGGACATGGGCAAGTGGAAGGGTGAGCAGCTCAGAGCAGCAGCTGCACCACAGGCAGCAGCAGCACCGCAGCAACCATGCTTGCTGTGTTCCTGGCTGTTGCGCATTGCATAGATGCGTCAACCAACAGCACTGCCTGTTGCGCATTGCATAGATGCGTCAACCAACAGCACTGCCTGTAGTGTGGAGGCAGTGCTCATGTATAGATGTGTTGTGTTTGCAGGCCTGTTTGAGTGGAGCATGCAGCACCAGCAGGACGGTACACGAGCCAGCGACATCCAGGAGATGCCAGCAGACAAGAAGGCATGGTGAGCACCAGCAGCAGCTGCCACGACACAAGCATACGTTGCTGTGTGTGCATGCACGTACTTCTCAACATGCATGCATGCATGCAAGTATTGGCAAACCCTGGTCGAGTCTGCCTGCTTTTTCACGCGTGCATGCTCTGCTGCATCAAATGCTGTAATGCAGCAGCCTGCAAGCCCGCAAGGGTCATGTGCATTACGCATGTCATGTGCAATTGCATGACACACGCCATGGCATTCCTACCATGTGCATTACGCAGTGGCAATGATGTTCCAATCCCTGCATGTCAAATGCTGCTGCTGCTGCTTCTGTGGCTCCCTGTGTAGGCTGGACAATGCGCTGCAGGAGTTCATGAAGGATTTTGCAGACCGCATGAAGGAGATCAAGCACGCACTCAGCGATGAGGGCCAGCCAGCTGCCGACCAGCAGCAGCAGCAGCAGGGCGCAGAGGCGGCAGCAGGCAGTGCAGCAGCTGCTGGGCTGAGCCTGGCTGAGAAGGAGGCGCTGTGTGATGAGCTGATGGACATCGTGGAGAGCGTTGACTGTGCACGAGGTGGGCTGAGCGAGGGAGGTCGAGGAGGTACATTGGCAGACAGAAAGGGAAGCAAGGGAAGCAAGTAAGAGTGAGAGTGCAGCATTGGAGGTGCATATGCGGCGTGCGAAAGAGCATGAACACCTGGTGTGGTGGGAGACCTGCGTCTGTGCAGGCCTAGCTACCCTGTTTGCAGCAACGTCAGGGGCCGTGTGCAGCAGCTGGGCACCGTCTACTTGGACACGATGTGCCAGCCTGCCTTGCATGTTCAGTGCTTCTGCCTCTGGGGGCAGCTGCCAACCTATTGTGTCCCCGCTGCACTGTCGCACATCCGTATTATTGCTGCCGCAGACCTGCACAAGATTGGCGGGCTGCCCACGCTGCTGTCCCTCATGGCCAGCAGCCACGCCTCCCTGCGCTGGCGCGCAGCAGAGATCACCGCCACCTGCATGGCCAACAACCCACCCGTGCAGCGCTGGTTCATGGAGGGTGGCGCGCTGCCTCCACTGCTGAACCTGCTGGCAGACCCCAGTGTGGTGGTGAGGACGAAAGCAGTGCTGGCGCTGTCAGCATTGGTGAGGCACTATGGGCCTGGCCTGGAGGCGTTTAGGCTGGCCGGTGGTTTGACCAAGCTGATGGCGCTGCTGGGCTGCAACGGCACAGATGCAGCAGTCGAGGCAGCAGCAGGTGAAGCAGAGGCCGGCAGCAGTGCAGGACAGCAGCCAGGCGGCAGCAGCAGCAGCACAGCAGCAGCAGCAGGTGATGCAGGGGGAGATGAGGAAGCGGCAGAGGAGCAGCGGCTGCAGCAGCGCAGCCAGCAGCGGCGCCTGACGCGCAAGGTGCTGGCGCTGCTGCACTACATGCTGCTGAAGCACCCGGCTGACAGGCTGGCTGCAGCAGAGTATGGCGTGGTGCCGCAGCTTGCATCCTGCCTGGATGCTGCGCCAGACTCTGACATGCGCCAGGCTGCGCTGTCTGTGCTGGCTGCGCTGCTAGCTGAGCCGCGCGCCTGGCAGTGGGTGCAGCAGCACAGCGGCCAACAGGAGCTGCTGCAGCTGCTGACACGGCTGCAGCAGCAGCATGCGGAGCTGGAGCCGGAGGATCGTGAGGCGGAGGCAGAGGAGGGTCAGCTGCTGGCGCAGTGCGCTGCTGCACTGCAGGCCAGCCAGCCGCCAGCGGGTGCTGGTGGCGCTGCTGAGGGTGGCGCGCTGTCGGGCATCGAGGATCATGTGGACTTGGACCCGTACCAGGATGGCGGGGAGCGGGCAGAGAAGACTGTGAGCATCAGGCAGCCACAGCAGCAGCAGCAGCAGCAACAGCAGCAGCAGCAGCAGCAGCAGGCGGAGATGGGTGAAGTGCAGCAGGAGCAGCAGGGTGGTGGAGGCGCTGCTGCTGGCAGCATGGCGATCATGGCCGTTCCTAAGCAAGAACTGCGCTGATGATGGCTGCGACTCTGCAGCCGATCGTGGAGCCGGTGCTAGTGGTTGGGTTTGGTGGAGTGTGGAGCTGCTGTGGCATCAACAGGGCTGCTGTGTGCAGATGCAAGGAGTATGCTAGAGTACACTAAGGCACTGCCAGTGCCACCGTGGCTGCTGCTGTGACACTCTTCTGTACATGCACGTACCCCCTGCAGGATGAGGGGGCAGTCAGATGGGCGTACATGCTCATATTGTGACCTGATGAGGTGTTTGGCCGCGCCATGGTTGCCGTGTGTGGTGCGCTCGGCAGCTCACCAGCGGTCCCTGACAAGCTGACAAGCTGACAAGGACGGCAAGGTAACAGTCCACGAGGGCTCCGACCTGAAACCATACTTTGTTGCCGATGTACAGCTTGTCTACATGAAACAGGAAAGGCGGAGCTAGACCAGCCCGGGAAGCTGCCAGAGGGGCATGAGCAGCTTTTTTTCCGTTCCACGCATTGCTCTCCTCCGTGTGTACATATTGAGCAATTGCAACTACCGAGAGTTGATAGACGCTTGTTAGTGGCCTTTGCGTGCCTGGTGAGTCTGTGCCAGTTGCAGTTTCCTGCAGGCTTCACATGTGCTTTGTTGCTGCACGCAGCCCCTGCCCACCGCGGCATGCTTGCATCATCAGTTTCTGTGTATGATTATGTCTGATACGCAGCTGCTTATGCTGCATGCATTTACTGCATTATCAGATGGACCACAGAGCGTTAGCGCTCTCCACAGTGCATATTCGGCTTGTTAGTGACTACCACCAGTGCTTTACAGCTATCTGACGGAAATCAGCTGCGTTGCCTGCTGCGTATATGCAGTGTCTGCAGCCAGGCAGCAGCTGGTGTTCAGTCACCCACAGCACTGGCGCTGACGGGCTGCAACAGCATTGCTGGCAGGGCTGGCCAGAATGCAGCAGGAGCCTCAGCACCCTTGGCAGCCACGGCTGCTGCTCACAGGCTCACAGCAGCAGTGCAGCAGCACTGGGGTCAGCAGCAGCAGTAGGCGGAACTCGGGACGCAGCAGACAGCAGCCAGGCACGCTGTTGCTAGCACATATACAGACATCTGTTGCTCAGCGGCAGCAGCAGCAAGCACAACAGGCGCCATGGAGCTGGATGTTGGGTCAATGCAATAATGCGCTTGGCATCCATGAGCCAGCACAGGTTGCAGGCAGCAGCAGCACTACCTTCTGTAGCGCTGCTCAGCCGAACCAGCTGGCTACGCTGGCCCTGCTACCAGATACAGGTTCGAGCAGCAGCGATAGCAGCAAGGAGCAGCAGCCACAGCAACACGTGCAGCTCGACCGATTTGAGCTGCCGCAGCAGCAATCGCAGTCTGGGCAGCAACAAGGCGCAAGCGTATGGCCACCACGGCAGCAGCAGCAAGCACGGCAACAGTCAGGCGTGCAGTATGGCAGCAACGGCAGCAGCAACAATGGCGTGTCATCACGTGCAATGGTAGCTTCAGCAGAGCCGCAGGATGGTATGAGCCAACCGCCAGGCTTGCGAGCACTAGGCAGGGCCTTTAATGGAGAGGCAGGCAGGCTGCTAGGGATGCTGGGGGCGCAGCTGCTGGTGCATGTAGCAAACCTGCAGCGCGGCATGGCAGCGCTACAACAGCAGCAGCAGCACGGCGGGCGGCAGCAGGACGGCGAGCAGCAGCAGCAGCGGCAGGCGCCGTGGCGGCCGCGCATGCCGTGGCAGCGGCAGCAAGCGGCCGGCTCAGACGCAGCAGCGGCGGCGGCGAAGCAGCAGCAGGCGCGGCAGGCGAGCGAGGCAGCGCGGCAGTGGGTGTCGAGGGGCGTAGTGGCAGAGGCGAAGATGGAGCTGCGGGAGGCGTTAGCTTGTTACATCAACGCTGTTACATTGGACCCTGATGACGTGGAGCTGATCTGCCGCCTGGCCAAGCAGTGGAGCGATCTGACGTATGAGGATGGCGCCACTGTGGAGCAGATTCAGGAGGTCAACACCAAGGCCATCGAGTATGCTGAGCGCGCCATCACCATGGCTCCCAAGGTGTGTAATGTTTGCTTGCAGCTGGCTAGAGAATAAGCAGAATGGTTTGGTCCTGCAGCCAGGGCGGTGCTGTGCTGTCCAGGTAGACGTGCAGCCTATGCAGCAACAGGCGCCTGTTCAATGCAGCACTGCGTAAAAAACGCCGCAGTGCGTGGATGCAGCAGTCGTGGCACGCGATGGACAGTGCAATGTGCTCTGCTGCTGTGTCAGTGGCTGAGCTTGTAGTCTCTGCTGTGCTGCACCTGCCTGCCTGCAGGCTGCTGGTGGCTACATGGCCAGCTGTGTCAGCAGGGGCCGCCTGGCGCTGTTCAGTGACAACAAGACCAAGGTGCGTGCTGCTGTTGTTTAAAGGCAGCCGCGTGCACAGCAAACTCTCTGTGAACAGCCGTGATGCAACAGCATGTCCACATCACCCAACCCCAACGGCGCCTGCATCTGCTATTCAGGCCAACCTTTTTGCATTGCCTGCCACCTGCCAGTTCTCACCAGTTGTCTACTGAGCTGCCATGCACTGGCAAACGTGGCACTGGCAACGTGCAAGGCCGCACATTTTGCATTCTGAACACATTCCAGACAGCCCGTCTATCATGCCGCCTCTGCTGCTACAACTGCTGCTGCTGCTGCTGCTGCTGCTGCTGCAGGTGCGCCTGGCCAAGGAGGCGCAGGAGGCTGCGCGCACCGCGCTGTCCCTCGAGCCGGAAAACGACCTGGCGCACCACCTCATGGGCCGCTGGCACTTTGAGATGGCGCAGATCAACTTTGTGGTGCGGCAGCTCATCAGGCTGGTGTACGGCGCGGCGCTGGCGCCCGGCAAGTTTGAGGACGCGCTGAGCGAGTTTGAGGCGGCCGTGGCGCTCAACCCCACACGGCTCATCCACAGGTGCGCGTGCTGCCGGCTGTTGTGGGTGTGCACAGTAAGCAATGATATTATGAACCTCTGTGGGTTGTAAACATTGGAGCCCCTGCGTGGCGCTCAACCCCACACGGCTCATCCACAGGTCAGCCGGCTGCCTGCTGTTGTGGTGTGTTTGTAGCAAGTTGCTGTACTGCAGCTGCAAGGTGCGTAGATCCTCTCCCCCGTGCTATCTGGCACTCCCAACGCGAAACTTACGGCTGCATGCGCTGCTGTGCTGTGCACTGGTGTGGCCCGCTGTGCTGCCGCCAAGGTTGTGCCGGCTGACGCTTGCATAGGCGCTGCAGAGTGTGCCGTGCCCCTACCGCATTGCTACCTGCCAACTCCCTGACGTTTGCTGCTACCTGCTGACTGTGTTGCACTGTTGTGGCCTACGCTGCTGCCTCCAGGGTTGAGCTGGGGCGCACGCACCTGCGGCTGGGCCACAAGCGCGAGGCGTACGAGCAGCTGAGCGCCAGCATGGGCATGGAGATTGACGATGTGAACGCCAAGCTGCAGCGGGATGATGCGGAGCTGCTGCTGGACAAGCTCAAGGGCGAGTTTGAGCGCTCAGTGAGCTGGGGAGGCTTCAGCAGCAGCAGCAGCAGCAGTGCAGGCGGGAGTGCGGCTGGAGCTGCAGGCAGTGGCGCCATAAGTGCCAACGGCAGCAGCAGCAGCAGCAGCAGCAGTGGGACAAAGTCAGCTGGTGGTGAGGAGGAGCAGTAGCTGGTGGCTGCTTGCTGTGTTCGTTAGCATGTTTGATTATGCCAATGCATCTCTTACAGCAGAGTTTGATTTCTATGCAGCATGAACTTGCTTTGGCACTCGCTTGAGCAGCGCAGGCAGCAGCTGGCGAAATTGATTGGCAGCCACCCACCCCCCGGCACCTGCCTGCTGCTGGCTCAAGCATTTGGATCGCCCTGCACAGCTGCTGATGCTTTGCGCAGCAACACTGCCTGATTACAGGCAGTTGATGGTGAGCTGTGGCAACCAGACCGTCAGCCAGATGGGGATTGCGCACATGTGCACGCATCACGGGCAGCAATGAAACCAACCTGGCACCGGTTGGAGGTTTGGTGGCAGCCTGCAAGTGCAACTGGTCTGCTCGATTGCCTGTGTGCTGAGATTGCACAGCCTGCTTGGTGTGGGGGTATGGGGTGTTGCCTTGGCTTTGTGTGCGGGTCTCTCTGTGTGTTGTGTGGGATGTGGGAGCTGCCTGTTGATGGGGTCACGACCTGCAGATGTAGGTATGTCGCGGTGTTGGCGGTCCGTGCATGCCAGGGGTGTTTGTTTGTGCCTTCTTAGGCAGGTTATGTGTGTCCTCTGGTGTTAGCAACAACAGCTGGTTGTGGTCATGGAAGCACACTGATGCGCCTCAGTGCACATGCTGCTGAGTCAGGCTGGCAAGTTGGCTGTACGCAGTTAGAGCACATGGTGCGAAGTGGTTGATCTTACATGGCGGCGCGATCCTGCTGCTGTCGTGTGCTCGGCTGGAGGTACACTGTTCGATTTGCAAAAGGAGACTGCTGTTGCATGCCTGCCCACATGATAGACATGGCATGCATCAGCGTTGTGGCCATGCTTATGTGTATGTTTATCGCCATGCACTGTGCATGCCATTTTCTTTTATCAAAGCATCATGATGCACAGTGTGACCCGTCAGCTTGCGAGGCCCACTGGTGGTTGCGCTGAACACAAGGTGCCAGCATGCATGCCCTGTCTGGGTGCTCAAGCTGCCAGTTGCTCTTAGTGGCGCTGGTTTGTAAGCTTCAAGTTTGCACAACTTGCCCTCTACTAGCGGCAGCCGCCACCTTTGCGGCTAACATTTAGCATTCTAGCCGAAGCCGGCGCCCTTTACCACGCACTGTGCAGGTGCCCACCAGCTGCACTTGCTCTCTACGCTAAAGCAGCACGCACAACAGTGCCCCCAGGGGGCAAGCCAGTCAGTGCCGCTGACGAAGTGTGCAAAGCAGAGAACAGTATACTGTCGTGGTGCGTACAACAAAAGCGCGCCTCTGTGCAACCTAGTGCAAGAGCTGCGGTTGTCAGCCAGCTGAGCAACCAGAGCAACATGTGTCAAGCTTACACCCCGCAGCAACACTGCTGTCCGCCTGCCAGGCTATCAACACAGCCGTCGCGGGCCAACAGCTTGTATATGTTACACTTTTGCTGTGGCAGCAAAGCGAATAACACGTGTTAGCTGCAGCGCTATGCACTTCCTCATAAGGAAAATGGCTGCAGCCTGGCTACAGCTCCTGGAGCATGGGCTGGACCTAAACTGGTGACATGGTGACGCAGTGCTCCACCTGTTCACCCTGCACTGGCCTGCTCCTGCTGACTAGCTGCTGCGCTGCCTGCCTGCTGAGTGCTGCCAGCCGTGTCAGCAGTGCTGTCATCGGCGCCGCCGCGCTCCACGACTGACTCAGCAAAGCTGCGAGGCATCCTGTCACGCCACAGCGGCGAGGCAGCATCCTGCCACATGGCTTGCAGGCCGTGCACATGCTGCCTGCCCACAACTACCAGCACTGTTGGCACCTTGCCTGCCGCTGCTGCCGCTGCAGGTTCCCTGCCCTGACTGCCTGCTGCTGATGATGAAGAACTCTGCTCCACTTGCTGCTGCTGCCGGACAGCGACAGAGGGCTGCAGGCCAGCAGCCTTTGCTGCTGCTGCACACAGCTCCTTGACCTGACGCGCCATGTAGCGCTGCCGTAACGCAACGTGGGCCCACTTCAGCGGCTGCAGCCGCTGCAGCCGCTGCATTGCCTCCTGCGCCGCACCTGGCGACAGCATTGCTGCTGCGGTGGCTCTGCTGACCTTGAACAGCAGCAGCGACTGCTGCTCAGCCGACGCCTGCGACGCATCAGCTGCACCAGCTTGCACGGCTGCCTGCAGCTGCTGCGCTGCTGCTGCCATCTGCCTGTCCCATGCCTGCGCAGCAGGTGGCAGCAGCTGCTCGTTTGCCGCCAGGTCCTTAGCTGGCTGATATGCCTTGACATGCTGCTCATCCATTGTGAAGTTGTCCAGCAGGGTCTTGACCCAGGCCTCCTGCAGCTTGAGTGACGCGTCCACGCAGCTCAGCGCCGCACCTGCAGCACGCGCACATGGACAAACATTCATAAACACAGGCCACAATGCGCAAAGAGTACAGCATAGGCAGTAGAACTGTAGCAGTTGCGCAACAACACTGACGCAACACAGAAGGGAACAACCTGCGGCATCTCTTTCTGCATGGCAGTCACCACAGCCGGCACAGAGCTTGCTGTCAGGCCAGCGGCTGCCGCAGGTGTGCAGCAATCCCTGCACCCAGCTGACCAAGCCTATTCCTCTCACCAAAAGCACCACAGCAGCGCAGCACACACCTTGTTCAAGCGCGTACGTTGCAGCAGCAAGCAGCTCTAGGCCAGGCAGGAAGCCGCAGCGCTGCAGCACAGGCACCAGCACCGCAGGCGCCCTTGCTAGGTCCAGGGCCCCATAGAAGCCAAAGGTCTCCCAAGGGTCCATTATGTCACGCCCAACCTTAGCGGCTGGGTGGCCTATGTCCAGCAGCTGCTGCTCAAGCTGCTGCAGCTCCAGTGTTAGCGGGGGTTGCTGCTGCGGGGTGCTGCCAGCTGCTGCCAAGCCTCTGCGCAGTGCCGGCTGCAGCGCATCTTCGTTGTCTAGAAGGGTTTGGATCCACATCGGGTGTGGCAGCAGCACGCCTGGCTGGCCTGCTGCAGATGTTGCGTCTGCTGGCTGCTCGATTGCAATGTAGTCGGGCTGAACGTGCTGCAGCGCAGCCTGCACAAGCTGCTCTTGCAGAGGTGCGAAGAAGCATGCCCCGACAAGCACCACGGTGCAGCCGGTCTCTGCATCAACTAGCTTATTGTCCAGCGCATGCTGCAGCCACTGCCTGTTTGCCTGCAGCAGGGCCGATGTTACACCAGTAGTGCTGCTGCTACTGCTGGCAGTGCTGCTGCTGCTGCTGCCGTCAGTGGTGCGTGTATTGCTCGTCTGAGGTAGAGCTTTGTTGCGAATGTGGAATGCTTGTCTGTGGCATGCACTGCGTGCATGGGCTCTGGCAGAGCAGCCAGCTGCTCTGCAGGTGGTGGGCTGGTGAGTAGTGGTCAACATGAAGTTGGCAGGGGAGCAGGAGTGCGGCCAAGCCGGCAATATATCGAGATCACGTCTTGAAAGAAGCTACATGATCAGTAGAGTGTTCTAGTGTTTCAACAGTATTCTAGGGCCGTCAGACAGGGAACCGGCAGAAGGTATGGCATAAGGAAGCGACAAAGCACCTGTGCGGCTCCCGACACTCCATATAGTTGCAAGTGATCATTGTTCCCGGTGTATAGTGCGAATCTGCAGACTACTTTGATACAGACCTTTCCAGTCGCTGCAATCAATTGCTGCCATTACTCTTTACTTGTTGGTTCACAACTACACCCACCCCATCATACCAGTTTATTACCTGTTGTTTGATTTTGTTGGGTGGGCTACGGCTAGCTCACCAAGGGCAGTGCCATCTTTACAGCCTGCCATGTATTTGATGTGCGCTCTCGAGGGTTGATTCCATTTCGTTCAAATCGATAACATCAGCAACTAGCGGCCACTGCTCGTGGTACTGGTGGCAGCTGTGCACAGGCATCCACTATGGCAGCAGCAGCAGTGTCACCTGCCAGTCAGGATTCTGTTAGCCCTTTCGAGCTTGCAGCCAGTCAAGCAGCAGTAGTCACAGCGCAGCCAGCATCACCAAAGGCCCCGCATTATGAAGCACTTGCGCAACAGCAGCACGCACGCAGGCGGGGCCTGCGCGGGTTGCTGTGTTGTTTCGGGGGCGCAGGCAGCGAGGCTGGCAGCGGCGTGGCCATCACAGAGCAGGCCAGCAGCAGCCTGGCATGCAGCACCAGCGGCCACTCCCAGGTCGGTGCCATGCCAGCACGGCACAGCTTGGACTTAGTCCTAGCACACAGCTCAGGCTCGCCGCGCAAGGCCGGCAGCATGTCGCGCCGCAGCAGCAGCCCGCGCAAGTTTGCCCTCAGCTCATCTCTGAAGCGGGCCAGCAGCAACGCCTACTCTGACGTGGAGTGGCATGATGCTGACAGCCACTTCAGCGGTGCTGCCAGCGACCAGGAGCGGGCGCTGGAGGAGGTGGCCCAGATGGTGAAGGAGGCCTCACTGGGGCCCCTGGGCAAGGCCGCGCCCTGGTGAGCCTTCAAGTGATATAACAGTGACTCAAGTGATATAACAGTGATTTACAGGACGAGCTGAACCCACTGCTGCTTCTTCTGCTACAACGATCATGCATCTTTCTATTCTGCAGAAGCATCTATGTCGTCACCAGGCAGCTCATTGATGCAGTGGCGTCACTGGCCGTCAAAGGCAGTTGCTTGCCGCGGCTTTCCCATACAGCGGGCATACCTGGCCCCGCAGCTTGAAGCTAAGCAACAACCTCGATACGGACTGTCTGTTGCGTTCAATTTTGCAGGATCCCCGAGCCCCCGCTGGTGTTTGGCACCCCAGGCATGCAGTTTGTGCGTGTGCCGGCAGTCACGGGCTTTGCCGCGTTTTGGCTGCGTGACGACGCGCGCACCACGCCCTTCCCGCAGCCCATCGACCTCATGCTGAAGGCGTCCTTCCTGGTGCAGAAGGTGCACGCCTCCATCCCAGGCATCATCATCGACGAGACAGCCACAGAGCTCAGCATCGTGGCCAACCCAAAGTTCCTGCCCGCGGTGCGTGGCGCGGTGGCACATGTCAATCAGGGGCCGATATATGCGTGCTGTACATGTGGCGACACATGTGGCCATGCACAAGCATGGGGATGTGGATGCGGGCCTAACTGCATGTGTGCTGCAGTGCGCTCCGCAGGGCATAATGAGTGCCAGTGTCAGCAGGTCACTTGTGCAACATGGCACAAGAGCTACTGTGTTTCAGGCCGCACGTGCGTTCCTGCTGCTGAAACGTGTGCCGCATGCTGCTGCTGCTGTTGCAGTTCCTTGGCATTGATGGCTATGCCGAGCAGTACGACAAGAGCAACGCAACGGAGCCCAGCTGGTTCCCCCGGTGAGCAGCGCAGCAGCAGGCAGGCAGGCACCTACTCAGCAATTGTGGGCTATTTGCAACAGCACCCACAGCACTCACGAGCAGCTGGTGCTAGTGCAGCAGTAGATGTCATCCCCGCTCCAAACTGGAACCATTTGAGAGCATATGGCTGTATGATACGACAAGCTTGCTGCTGTGAGTGACACGCTAGGTTGCACCTGCTGATGGGGTGACACACCAGGTTGCACCTGCTGGTTTGTGCGCTGCAGCTCAGGCAGTGGACCTGACGCTGCTGCGTTTCCGGCGCCGCTTGCCTGCCTGTCTCATGCCTATTGTGTTACCCCCGCAGGCGCGACCTCAAGATGGGCAAGGCGTACGGCAAGATTTACATGACTGCTGACGGCATGCTCATTGCACGCGTGTGGCAGCGGCCGGCTTTTTCTGACCGTGTGGAGATCATCATGGAGGAGTACATGCGCCTGGAGGCAGGCGGTGACGTCATCGTGGACAAGCAGACCTGCCTGCACGTGAGTGGGGTCAACGTTGTGTGGCTGGGCCTTTCGGCAAGCGTTGTCCCTACTGCGATGACTCATAATGTGCAGGGCAGGCTGCATATGAGCTCACCTGGGGCTGCCTGGGTGGGCCAGCACTGCAACCACTGGCGTGTGTACACATAAGGAGAGGAGATGCATGGTGTGCCTGCATGTTGACAAGGTGGCATCATCATAAGGTCAGGCGCATGGAGCTGCTGTCAGTTGCAGCAACCTACACTGGGCTGCTGTAGATCTGCGGCAGCACAGGAAGGTGTGTGAGTCGGCTGCCATCGCATAATACTGCACACCATGGCCACAGGCGCTGCCCACTCACCGCATTTCGTGCTGTTGCTGCCGCTGGTGTTGCTGGTGTGCTGCAGGTGGAGTCAGGCAAGCGTGCCATGCAGTACCTGGTGGGCTTCAGGCGGCCCCTGCCTGACAAGCAGTGAGAGGGCAGGCGCGCTGAGCTGACAGGCAGGCTGAGCGGGCAGGCCCGCTGAGGCATGTGGGGCTCTACTAGAGCTGTTCAAATAAACGTGTTGAAAGAGCAGCAAGGCCATTTGCTGGGTGCTGCATGCTTGTGATTTATGATCAGCAGGCAGTGCTGCTGAGTGCTGGTGTTGGAGAGCTGTGCTGTGGGTGCGCGTGTGTTTTTTGTTGTACAGGGTGCGGTGTGCGGCGTTAGTTGCAGAGTGCTGTTGCTGCAGATTGTGAGCGCACGTTGTACTTGTCGGTGCGGGAACCCCAACCCGTGTTGAGGTGCGTGTGCTCTGCACTGGCTGCTGTCTGTGCCAACAGCTGCTGTGTGATCCTGTGAGGCTGCTGTTTGCACATGTTGTTCACGCGTGTTGGCGTTGGCGGCTGTGCAGTTTGGAGGCTGCTTCGTGACCATCACGAGTGACCCTTTCACAATACATGCGCCAACGTCCATAGGAACTGACTGTTCTGGCCAACAACTATGTATGACCGCGCTAGCTATCTTGAAGTTTGGACCCGTCGCAGTGCTGCAACATGCATGGCGCCTGGGCAGCTGTTCTCGCATCACTTGTGATGGCGGCTGGTCTTCACACCAGCAGCGCCCGGATTTGACGGTAGCATAGCAAGTACTGATATGACGACTACACTGCTATGTGCGATAATCATTCTGTGATGTGCCTGACAGCCTGACGGCATAACTACTATGGGCCGGGCGTGACGTGGCTCAGCCATATGCCTTTCTTTGTTTTGAGCTCTAACTGTGAGGTTGCTAGCGCTGCTTTGGTCGTGGTGGTGGTGCGGGGCAGTCGGCTGAGAATCTGATGGCAGTTGTGTTCACATGCCTCCCATAGCAGTCTCTTCTGCAGACTGCTCCTGATCACACTGTACGAAGGGGCTGTGTTCTGGGCTGTAGGGTGAACAATGCTGTTGCAGCTGTGCCAGAGCTTGAGGTCCGGTGGGTTATGGCAGGGCAGATTGGTGTTGTTGCCACCAGAGAGGCAGCACGTGGCGCCTGTTCGACTGTGCTGAGCGGGTGCCTCTCATTCCCACGGCGCCGTTGCACTGCGCAGCTTGCCGTCACCTAGTGTCCAGGTGCCACCATCAGTGATGGTTGAAAACTGTTATGTCATGTATTGCAGAGCGTGGTTACTGCCTCCCTGTTCACTGCCTTCCTGTTGTGCCGTATTTATAGCTGCTGGTGCTGATGCTCTACTGCGATTTGGTTCGTCTTGCAACTGTACAGTGCACTTGTGCACTAAGGCAGCCTGGTGTTTATGTGGATGGCCCTGCCTGTTAACAGCAACGTTGCTGTTGTGTCTGGACCTGTCAGCGTGGTATTGGAATCGTGTCATGTTTAAGGTTGCGCGATGTCGCTGCAAGACGCACACGCAGATGCGACAGGCATGCGGCTCTGAGCCTAAGGCGGCCTGAATGCCACATGGTGGCATCTGGTGTTTAGTGCACAGCCACTTCCATTTGGCTGGGTAGCCTCGATAGAGTGATAGAGTGCTGTGCCTGCAGGCTGTGCTGTTGCATATGCCAGCTGCTGCTGTGATTAAGATTTTTTGAACGGCGGACACATGAACTGCCGTTTTGTTTGTGGATGGAAGTGTTGCTGCTGGAATGTCTGGCACCGCACATGCTAACAGCTGGTGTTAGCACATGATGTGCGTGACGTGCAGCGTGCGTGCGTACCCCCACACAATCATTGGATGTCAGCCACTATGGTAACACAGTAGAAACAACAGCAAGTGTTGAATGCACATGTCAGCATACTCAATACATTTGCTGTGAAGCCTGAACCGTGCAGCAAGTACCCAAGGTCCTGCCAAGTTGCTAAACCAAGCAACAGGCATCGTCTGCATTGAGCAATCAACAAATTGCTGGCCACGGAATCAATGTGTTACTTCATTTTTTTGTAATCGCTGGGTCCAGGTCTTATTGCCACGAGCAACAGCACACTAGGATTGCAAGCAACGAAGAGGATCTCGGTTTTAAGGTGTCTCGTTGTTCTCTGGGGGCTGTGTATGCTTTCTCTAGGCGCCACCGGCCAGCCTGCACGCTAGACTGTGTTCGAGAAGTTGTCACCCCTGCCTTTCAAGTGCTCCTTGACATCACGAGTAATTGATCGTGTATAAGCACGACCATTTTAATACGGTGCCTGCTGCTGTGTGTTAGAAGCAGCAGCAGTCACCCACTGGTGCCGCACTCTGGCAAGGACATCAGCTTCGCCCAGTCTAAACACATAGTCTCATCCATAAAGGTAGCAGCTAGCAGCTATGGCGGGCGACCGTGACGCAAGGGCAAAGGCAGCAGAGAAGGAAGCAGGTGGGGTGCAGGCTGCAGCGCTGGAGCTGCTGCTCTGCAGCTGGCTGAGCTGTTTTCATCCACATGGCCAGGTGCCGCGGCGTGCCACGTTGCAGCTGGTTGTAGCTGTCATGAGTTCCACCTGCCAGGCTGCCCCGTGCCTTGAGGTCGGCTGCTCCTGCAGCTCCAAGGACACTCAGCGCCAAAAATGGCTTTGCAGTGTGTGCCTTGTGCAGCAAACTGGCTGCTGTGAACAGCGCCACAATTCAGTTTGCTAATGCATTGCTGATAATGCACTGCCATGGTGCCGGGTGCTGGGATTTGCTGCTGCTGATTGTGTTTATGCCCCTGATGGTGCCTGCAGCCAAGGCAGCAAAGCGCGCTGAGCAGAAGGCCAAGCGCGCAGCCAAGGAGGCAGCAAAAGCTGAAAAGAAGGGCTCAGGAGGCGGCGCAGACGACACATCAGACCAGGAGAACCCCAACGGGGCAGCAGCAGCCGAGGGGCTCAGCCATTCAGTCAGCCAAGTCAGCTTATCCAAGTCAGACAACCAGCCATGGGACGAAGACCACGGCCGCAGCACCACAGGCGTGCTGGCTTCACACCCGCAGAGCCGCGACATTCAGATTGACTCCTTCACGCTGCTGTTCCATGGCCATGAGCTGCTTGCTGACACTCGCCTGGAGCTGAACTACGGCCGCCGCTACGGCCTGCTGGGCCTGAACGGCTGCGGCAAGTCCTGCATGCTGCAGGTGCGGGATTCCAGACGGTGCATTGCAGCTGCCGCGGGGATAGCATGCAGTGCAATGATACTGCGGTGTGTGCCGCATGCAGCCTGCATGGTAGCGAGGTTGCTGAACATGTGTGTGCCGCCAGTGGCAGCTGGAGCTGCCTGCCGGGCCAGTCGCCTGTCTGCGTGTTCCCACATGCATCGAGGTCAGCTGCAGCAGTGCTGCGCCACAGCTGTTCTTGGCTTTTGCTCATGCAAAATTAACCTATGCACAGCAGCACATGGGTAAATATGTTCAACGCTGCTGCTGCTGCTGCTGCTGCTGCAGGCGCTTGCTGGGCGTGAGGTGCCTATCCCTGACCATATCGACATGTACCTGCTGGACAAGGAGATGCCTGCGTCAGACAAGACAGCGCTGCATGTAAGGCGCAGCTGCGGCAGCCAGTGGCAGCTGGTGGCACAGTGCTTGCATTCAGGCCAAGCTCCTGTCGTCTGCTGCATGCTTGTGCACCTTCATGCAGCAAATTGTCTGGAAATTAAATTGGTCTGGGAGGTGGTGGCTCAGCCACTTGCGCAGCACTGCAGCTGCAAGGCTTGCGACTGTGCTGCTGGTGCAGCTGCAACTTGTGAGCTAATGACATGCCTGGATGCTTAAGTAACCACCTGCCTGTCTGCCTGCCTGCCTGCCTGCCTGTGCTGCCGCCAGGCTGTGATGGAGGTGGACCAGGAGAAGGTGCGGCTGGAGGCAGAGGCAGAGGAGCTGGCAGAGGCGGAGATGACGCCAGAGGTGGAGGCGCGCCTGGTGAGCCGGCACGCTGGCCCAGCAGCAGCTGCAGTGGCAGTGGCAGCAGAGCCGAATGCAGTGGCTGCAGGTGCAGTGGGTGGTGGTGGTTGCTTTGGCAACTGCAGTTGGAGCAGCCATGGCAGCGACGTGCTTCACCCACCAGCAGCAGCATGGCGCATGCACGTGTGCGGTGCTTTGCGAGCAACAGTTTGGTTGGCATTGTTTGCCGTCTGCGCTGTGCAAGTCGTCTGGCAGCTGCTTACGGTGTCTGCTGCGCCTGCTCTGTGGCTTATTTGCAGGCTGACGTGTATGAGCGGCTTGATGCACTGGACAGCGACACCACAGAGGCGCGCGCAGCATCCATCCTGCACGGCCTGGGCTTTGACAAGGAGATGCAGGTGCGCAAGTGCAGCAGCCAGATGCTTTCAGTACCTGGCAAAGTGGCAGCACGGTGATGGAGGGTTGCGCCATAGTCGTAAGCAAGCGGCTGATCATCTGGGTTGCACATGAGCAGCAGCTCTGTTAATGCTGCTTGCTGGTGTTGCGGTTGGGGTGGTGTGGCGTCGTTGCGTGCGCTTGCCGCCTTTCATGCATGTGACAACAACCACGCATTGTCACTGTTGTTTACACCCGCAGCACAAGAAGACGCGTGAGTTCTCTGGCGGCTGGCGCATGCGCATCGCGCTGGCGCGCGCGCTGTTCCTGGAGCCCACCTTCCTGCTGCTGGACGAGCCCACCAACCACCTGGACCTGGAGGCGTGCGTGTGGCTGGAGGACTACCTGTCAAAGTTCAAGCGCATCCTGCTCATGGTCTCGCACAGGTGCGGGTGACGCCACTGCATGCTGCGGCTTGCTGTGGCTGGTGTGCTTGTGCTTCTTGCAGGGCATACAGGTGTGCGTTCTGCACAAGTGCAGCATGTGAACAGTGTGAATGCACTGCCATGTTCAGGCGACTGAGTCATAGCTTGCTGTGTCTGCTTCTGGACTGCTGCTGCTGCTGCTGCGCTGCAGTCAAGACTTCCTAAACGGTGTGTGCACCAACATCATCCACATGCACAAGAAGGGCCTCCAGTACTACTCAGGCAACTACGACCAGTACGTGCAGACGCGCGCAGAGCAGGAGGAGAACCAGATGAAGCGCTACAAGTGGGAGCAGGAGCAGATCAGCCACATGAAGGTGCGGATGCGCCAGCGGATCTGATACAGAGCACGGATTTACAAGCAAACATGCAGCCCTGATAGCTACGCAGCCTCGCAGTGCAGTACGTGCTTGCTGCAGCAGCAGTGCATGCACACTGCTCCTGAGCCCCCTTGACAGCAGTTGTCCTGCGTTGTTTGCGCTGTGCAGGAGTACATTGCGCGCTTTGGTCACGGCTCCGCCAAGCTCGCGCGCCAGGCGCAGAGCAAGGAGAAGACACTGGAGAAGATGGTGCGCGGCGGACTCACGGAGCGCGTGGAGACGGACCGCGTGGTCAAGCTGCACTTTGAGAACGTGGGCAAGCTGCCGCCGCCCGTGCTGCAGTTCTCCAGCGTGGCGTTTGGCTACAGCCCAGACAAGGTGCTGTACCGGTAAGTGGCTGCGCGCGGAGGGTGTTGGAGCTGGGGGCTGATAGATGCACAAGGTGCTGGAAGGAACTGCTACGCTGGATTGGTGTTCATGTCACCATGGCTGAAGCAGCTTAAAGCAGAACACTGCACGCCAGCTAGCTCAAGCTGGCGTGTGTGGTGGGCTGCAGGGGTGGCTGGGCTGTTGCGCTGTAGACCAGAATGGTTTGTTTCACTCTCCTGTACCGCCTGCTGCACACTGCACCTGTATCTTCTGCAGCAACGTCGACCTTGGTGTTGACCTAGACAGCCGCGTGGCTATTGTGGGTGCGAACGGCACAGGCAAGTCCACGCTGCTGAAGCTGATGACCGGCCAGCTGGAGCCGCTGGATGGCATGGTCAAGCGCCACAACCACCTGCGCATCGGCGTGTACCACCAGCACTTGGTGAGGGGGGCGGCTGCAAGACACCTGTACGCCTTGCTTGTAAGGGATGTATAGCTTGGTTTAGACAGTGTGGCCCGGTGTATCTTGATGTGCATGCTGATCTGTTGTGGGCTAGGGCGATCTGCCTGATTTTGCAACGGTTGCCCTGTAGATATCCCTTCTGCCTCATCTGCATAGTTGGGCTGAGAAGGCGGCTTGCGCTGAGCTTGGTGGGTGCGCCGCTGTTTTGTGTGGTGTTGTTATTTGCAGACTGAGCTGCTGGACCCGGACATGAACGCGCTGGAGTACATGATGAAGGAGTACAAGGACATCCCGCTGGAGAAGATGCGCAGCGTGGTGCGTGTGGGGCCATGCGCTGCGTCATTTGTTTGATTGTTTAACAAACCTGTGTCGGCCTGCGCCAGCTGCAGGCATCTATAATGTGCATTACCATATGTTAAGCAAGTGTAGCTCAGCTGTGTTGGTGTGCGTGTCAGCCGGTGGTACACATAACCTGCTGCAGGATGTGGACGGCAGCTCATGCATTGCTGGCAGCGTAAGCAGCTTGGTGTCAGCAGTTTGATCAATTATGCTACTCTGCGTACATGCTGGGTTGCAGCAAAGACTCGGTGCTTTGTGTTTGTGCAGGTGGGCCGCTTCGGCATCACTGGTGCTGCGCAGACGCTCAGGATCAGGCACTTGTCAGACGGGCTCAAGAGCCGAGTGGTGTTTGCCTGGCTGGCGCAGCGGACACCGCACATGCTGCTGCTGGATGAGCCCACCAACCATCTTGACATCGAGACCATTGACAGCTTGGCGCGCGCCATCAACAGTGAGCGGCACCACAGGGCTTGTCGCTAGCGTGCAACAGGTTGTGTGCTGTTGCCTGCGTGCTGCTGTTGGGCAGAACGTCTTCTGGGCTGCATCTGCTGATGTACTGCTGTGTATTTTTCCATATGCCTGCCATGCGCTGGTTGCGTCTGTGCTGTTAACAATGCTGCTGTGTGTTCTCCTGCCCCGCCTGCAGATTGGGATGGAGGCCTGGTGCTGGTGAGCCACGACTTCAGGCTCATCAGCCAGGTGGCCAACGAGATCTGGGAGGTGCGCGACGGCGGCGTGCACGTGTGGAGGGGCGACATTGTCAGCTACAAGAAGCACCTCAAGAACAGCCTGGAGGCGCTGCAAAAGCGCAAGGACCTGGCATAGAACCCCACTGCTTGTGGTTATGAACGCGCTGTTTGCGTTGGTCCTGCAAGCACGTACTTGCGGCCTGGGTTGCTGGCTCTTGAGGCTGTGCCCGCGCGTGCGCTGACTACATGCCCCAACTGCAAGTGCCGGGCTAACTAGGTCGGCAGGCTTATCTGTACATGACTGCTAGCCTGCTGCCAATATACTGCAGTGCTGCAGCAAAGTCTGCTGCTGGTGCCGGTGAGCTGTCGGCACTGCCCGTACATTGTTGGCAAAGTAGGTGCTGTCATCGCTGTTGCTGACGCTGCAGATGGAGGTGCTGCCAGCACGTCCCAGCTACAGCTGGTGTTGCTTTGGTCCTGCTGTGCTACTGTTGTAGGTGAGGAAGAGTCGAGCGAGGAGGGACTGTCGGGATGTGTGTAGGCAGGTTTGTCCGACAAACAGCAGAGTCTGCTGTGGTGTGCTCCAAGGATGTGACACACATCTTTGTTGTTTCTACGAGACCAATCGTTGACCAGGCTGGAGATAGATTGCCTACGGCATGGTTGGCTGGTGTGTTTGCAATCATTGCATGGCTGCTGTGTATTGGTCTTGTTGGCTGAGCCAGGCCGTGGTGCACATTGGGCACCAACTGAACATGACATGGCAAGCACGTCTGTCCTTGAGCGTGCTTGTTGTGGATACCTGTAATTGTTTGATGGTTCAAGGGATGAAGTTGAGGAGTGGGGACATTGACTGTAACGTTTTTTGAATGACCACGGCTCCAGTCAAAGGTCACACTAAAAATGACACGGCAAGCCAGGCACCTCGCCGATTGCAATCATCGAGTGCAAGTTATCTGCGTGTGAATCGATTGATTGTTATGAGTAAGGACCGGCATCATCAGCTTACGCTTAGCTGTAACTTGCACCGTACTGTTGTTTCACTGCATCATCATGGCTACGGTACTGCCCGATGGCGTGTAATGTCGACTTGATGCCGGTTTTGAGGAGGGTTCCCAGGGCAGGGGTCTGCTTGGCTAGCTGAGTCAATGGTAGAGCCTCAGGCTCCTGCTGGCAGCCTGAGGGCCAGGCAGAACAGCAGAGCACAGCAGCAGAGCAGCAGCATCAAAGAAACTGTCAAGTATAAGACATACAGCAAGGATGCAGATACATTGCTGGTGGCAAAGGTGCGTGCAGTGTCTGCTTGTAAAGCTGGTGCTGGCCAGCGATCGCTCCATCATTCAACAGATGCTGGCGCAACGACCAGTTGACGCATGTGCTGCATATACTAGACGCCTGTGCCTGCATGCTGACCATCACATGCCACCATTCCTTGTACATCATGCGCAGTGGTCTCCAAGCCAGCTTATTGCAGACCTCACACAGCCGGTTGTGCATGCTGAGGGATGGCGGCCCAAGCCGCAGGTGGTGGAGCTGCTAAACATTGCAGAACACTCAGACAAGGTAAGGTTGTAGACATGCCAGCACCATTAGCTATTAGATGGGCCCAAGCCAGCCGCAGGAGCTCATCTGAAGTGCGCAGCAGCTGGAAACAGTTCACAGGAACAGCAACTGCCCCACCAGTCTGATTGCTGGCAGCTCAAGCTGCCGGGTGCTGGCTCATATGCTGCAGGTGCAATCAACGGTGCCTATCGACCAGCCACTTTTCCAACCGCATCCGTCAGAGGTTGTGTTTCACTCCTATGAACCCTTCAAAACGTACGAGACAACACTGCGGCTGCGGAACAATGACACAGTGAGTGTTCAACTGCAACAGCAGCAAACAGCGCTTAACCCTGCGGTCACCAGCAGCATACTTGTGCAGCCATGACAGGCTGGTATGACACGTGGTACTGACATGTGGTACTGACGTGGACTACCTACTTAACATTCCATCCTGCGGCTGGGCTCCAAGGGAATCACATCATGCAGCCAGTGGGACTGTAGGCACCTGTACAATCGCCCTGCACGTGTGTCTGACTTGACTTGCATGCAGGTGGCAAGGCGTGTGGCAGTGGAGGCACTGGAAAGCAGTTGCTTTCAAGTGGCACGCATTCCAGCACCGGGCCAGGCAGTGGGCAGCAAGATTGCAGCAGGCATGGAGGCAGCATACCGGGTCACCTTCATACCAGAGTCCATTGACAGCTGCGAGCAGCAGCTGGTAGTGGCCACAGAGCGTGAGAAGTTCCTTGTGCCGCTGCTGGCAGTTGGAGCAGCAGCAGCGCTGGACCTGCCAGATAGCATAACACTGCCGGCAGTCGCAGCAAAGAAGAGCAGCAGGCGCTCACTGTTGGTGACCAATGTAGGCCGCAAAGAGGGCAGCTTCCAGCTAGCGTGCAGCAGGGCTTGCTTCAGCGTGTCTCCTGCAAGGGCTAGCCTGGCTCCTGGAGAGACACTGCAGCTCACAGTGGACTTCACACCACCAGCACCTGGCGATCATGAAGGGGAGCTGGAGGTTGTGTATGAAGACTCCAGCCGCACCACGTTCACAGTGTTGCAGGGCCAGGGCCAGCAGCTGGATGTAGGGCTGTCAGACTCACAGGTGGTGTTCCTGCCAACCTGCATGGGGAAGTTAAGCCAGCGCAGCTTCAGGGTGATCAACCACAGCAGCAGCACTGTTGCATTCAGCATACGCAGCCAGCCGTCACCAGCAGCGGAGCTTGCTGCAGCAAGCACTGCACTTGCAGCAGTGCAGCAGCAGGGTGTCAGCTTGCCAGGCACAGGCATTGCAGCAGTGCGGGGACTCAGCGGAGGGGGCAACGGCGGCCGCAGTAGGTCTGGCCGCAGTAGGTCTGGCCGCAGTAGGACCGGCAGCGGCAATGGCAGCAGCTGCCAGCAGCAACAGCAGCTGCAGCAGCCGTGGGCGATAGCTTCTGGTATGGATGCAGAAATGGTTCTGGAGGAGCAGGGCCCCTGGGCTCAAGCAGCAGAGCCCCAGCAGCAGCAGCAGCAGCAGCAGCAGCAGCAACAGCGCTGCAGCACAGCAAGCAGTGAAGGTGCCTCTGAAGCTGAGTGGCTGGTGGGCGATGCGCAGCTGGCAGCACTGCGGAGCAGCAAGCGCGCGCGGCTAGACATTGCTGCTGACAAGCAGCTGTTTGGCACGCAGCACTTCGCTGCCTTTCCTCCTGAGGGCTGTGTGTACCCAAACAGCGAGCAGGAGGTGGTGCTGCAGTTTGCTCCAGACTGCGCAGAGCAGTTTGAGGCAGTGGCCTGGGTGGAGCTGCAGGGCCTAGGAGAGCGGCTGCCCCTAACGCTGCTGGGCCAGGGTGTGGGCGCTCAGGTTGTGTTCAGCTATGATAACGTGGACATTGGCGAGGCCTTTGTCAACACCGAGCACTGCTATGAGGTGGAGCTGCTCAATAGGGGCAAGGTGGATGCGCAGTGGGCACTGCAGCCATGCCACACGCGCTTTGGCAGCAAGTTCAGCTTCAGCCCCAGCAGCGGCCTGCTGCAGCCTGGGGCAGGGCAGGTGATAGCTGTGCGGCTGCTGAGTGACATTCTGGGGCAGTTCGAGGAGAGCTTCCAGCTGTTTCTGACACGCAGCAGCAGACCGGTGCCGCTGGTGTTCAGGGGCGCTGTGGTGGGGCCACAGTTTGTGCTGGACACGCAGGCGCTGGACTATGGCATCATGTCGTATGGCTTCAGGTGGGCTGGAAGCTGCAGGACAGCCACATAGTGAAGGTACATCCGTGTGCAATGCACGGAGCAGCACCCACCAGCATGCGGGCTGTGTGCATGCAACTTGTTCTCGTGCAACTAGGACAGGGCACATCAACTTTCTCTGCTAAAATCGGTCTGCTGCCACCCATGCAGGTACACAAAGGAGGTGCTGCTCACCAACACTGGCGCAATTCCTCTCACATATAACTGGCACCTGGCAGATGACTGCCCAGACAGCTGCAGGGAGTTGATTACTGTGCTGCCAGCTAAAGGAACAGTGCTGCCGTATGCCAAGCAGAAGATACAGGTGGAGTTCCAGCCACAGTCTGTGCAGCGCTTCAGCCTCAGCCTGGTCATGGACATCCCACGCGTGGCTGACGGCGCTGTCAAGCTGCCCGTGCAAGGAGAGTGTGCTGTGCCCATGATCAGCTTGGGACCTGGTGGCGACCTGTTGCAGTTTGGGCAAGTGTTCCTGCGGCATCCGTACTGCCAGCAGTTCACGCTGGTGAATGACAGCAAGCTGCCAGCAAAGGTGGAGGTGCTGTCCCAGGTGAGGGCTAGAAGAGTCACTTCACGCTGTAAAGCAGCCAAAAATGATTTGAGCCTGGCAAGTATTTGACTAGCTGGCACTCGGAATAGTTGCGGCTAGTTTGAATGTTTATGGCAGCACGCACAGCATGTATGCTATTGCTCCTTCCAATGTCAGCAGAATCGGTGCATGATGAATCACATGGATTGTGCACACTTGCGCTTGCAGGACCAGCCCAGCCAGTCATTGGGCACCTTCACAGCTACCCCAGCAGCAGCCACCATACCAGCTAAAGGGAGCTGCACTATCAGCTTGAGCTTGGAAGCAGCAAGGTTGGGACGGCTGCAGCTGCCAGTGCTGGTGCGCGTGGCAGGCAGCAGGAACAAGCCTCTGCAGCTCATAGCTGACGCAACAGCAGTGGGCCCTTCGCTGGACTTTGCAGTGCTGCCTGTGAATACTGCAGCAGTGCATGCTGCAATAACCGCAGAGAAATCCACTGCCAGTGCACCGGTGCCGTCAGCAGATGGCAGCACAGGCGATCAGCAAGCTGCAGCTGCTGTAGAGGCTGATGCTGTGGCAGCCAGCGGCGAAGGCAGCTCCTTGCTGGCAGAGCCCAGTACTAGCAGTAGAGCTGGCAGCGTCAACAGCACTAGCACCAAAGCCAAGGCAGCCAAACGGTCAGCAGCAGGCAGCAAGTGCAAGGCTGGCAGCAAAGCAGAGCTGCCATCACTTGAATGGACAGCAGCACCGGCCATCTGCTTTGGCAAGGTGCAGGTGCTACAGCAGCATGTCCAGGAGCTGCGGCTGCGCAACACCACGTTGATTGACGCAGAAGTCAAGCTGTTTGTGGAGGGCAGGGACTCAGTGTTCCAGGTGGGTGGGATAGGTGCAGCAGCAAGCACGAAGTAGTGAGCCACTACCCCTGCAAACCCTTCTAACTGAAAACAGGTACAATGCGCGCATTATCCTTTTGCTGAGACCAGCTGGCTTGTCATAACAGCTCAAAGCATGTATCCTTGTTATTGCCCTCTCTGCCATCTTGCCTGTGCCGCAGGTGGAGCCACGCGAGGCTGTAGTGCCTGCTGGTGGTGAGCTGGCAGTCCTGGTGCGTGTGGTGCTGGATGACACCACCAAGTTCAAGGACGTGCTGCACGCATTGGTGGCAGAGGGCGCTGACGTGAACATACCCCTGGAGGCTACAGGTGAGCCAAGTATATACCTTTAATGAGTTGTGCGCAGCTTTGCCACCCAGGAACCGTCATCCTGCGCAACTGTATGCTCAGCATGCCGTGCATGCTCGTGACTCAAATTAATCAAGCGGAGTGATCACGATGGTGTGGTTGTTCCTGGCGGGGCATGGCGCGAGTTTGGTGACCAATAGTTACATGAACACCTACTCACTTCCACTGCAAAACAGGCGCCGGCAACACCCTTGTGTCTGAGGTGCTGTCACAGCCCAAGCTGGACTTTGGTGCACAGTTTGTGGGCAGGCCTTGGCAGCTGGAGGTCACAGTGGCCAACATGGGCAGGAAAGCAGCATCGCTGACATGGAGCAACAGCAAGCTGGCAGAGCTTGCCAAGACCTTCGGCAAGACAACCAAAGGAACAGGTGCGCAGGCAGGACAGGCAGCACAGGTGTAGCAAGGGTGTGCTGTACGCACCTTCACAAACATGCTCCAGGACAGAGTGCTTGCAGCAAGCATTGGTTCGAACGCCTGCCATCAGTTGCGCTCAGTCTTTTGTGGTGATATTGATTGCAGGCAAGAAGTTTGACGCTGCTGACCTGCCAGCCGACCAGCAGCCCGTGTTCAGCATTGCCCCTGACAAGCTGCTGCTGGGGCCCAAGGAGACTGCCACCTTCCTGATCAGTGGCATCAGCCAGGCAGCAGGTGTGCAGCATCATGTGGACAAGCAACAGCTGTAGCACGCATGTGTGAAATGTACATGAGTGGGGCAATAGCGATTTGTGCATACGCTCTCAACTAAATGCACACATGGTGTTCTGGAAGAGGCGTGAATCGTGACTGCTGCTGGGATGCAAGCCAAGCACATTGACTTGAGATCTTTTATGCTCCTTTCACAGGTGTTCTTGCTGAACAGCTGCAGTGCCAGAGTGCCGTTAGCGGCGGGGCCAGCAGCAGTGGCAGCACCAAGCCGCCACCAGCGTTTGACATCACACTGTCAGCTGATGTTGCTGTGCCGCTGTTGGAGCTCTCACGGAGGTCGATTGATTTTGTGTACACCCATGTATGCGGCTGCCCTCCTCAGACCTTGGTGGAAACTGTGCAGGCACAGTAAGTGAATGCTGCTTGCACTATGTCTTCCTCTGTACCTTTGCAGTTAGCTCAGTGACAGTGTGCAAATCCGGTAGATGCAAACACACGGTGCAAGTGCTGGGTGCCTATGTATAGCTACTCAGCTGTGCAGCTGCTGCCTCTAGTGACATGCAAGTGTTCAAGCTCTGCTATAACATCTGGTAGGCTTGGTCCAGAATTACAGTTACCTGGCAGTTGTCTGCATCTATGTGGATGTGTGGTTGGCAACCATAGGTAGCGCCCAAAGAGTATTTCAGCCCAGGTGGATCAATACAATTGTGGCATTGTGTGCGCTGCTAATGATGCTTGCTGTTTGCAGGAATGTCTCAAAGCTCCCACTGCAGTTCACCGTCAAAGCTACCTCCCCGTTCAGCATAGAACCAACAGCGCTGTCGCTGCAGCCGGGAGAGTCTGCGCCAATCACTTTCTCCTTTGACCCAGACTTCCGGCACGACCTGGTCAGCCAGAGCATCAAGCAGCGCTGCTTAATCAGCTACCCAGACAACCCGCAGAAGGACTGGCTGGAGCTGTCAGGCACTATTGATTTCCCCAACCTGCAGTTTGATGCCACCACTGTCGACTTTGGGTGTGTGCTAATGGACAGCATGCGGCGCATGTCAGTGAGCGTGACCAACCCTGGCCGCGTGCCTGTGGAGTACAACTGGAGCTGGCTGTCACAGCCCTCCATGGAGGCAGGTCAGTGATCCTGTCAATCCACTGACGTGTGGCAGCTGTGACTGACTTGCAGCGCTCAGCACAGTGCATGCCATATGCTGTGCTGCAAAGTGTTTCAACATTGAGGCTGCGTGACTGCAATGTCCT
>QFBI01000976.1:3027-27525 GCA_004335895.1 Chlamydomonas sp. AIC
CAGCAGCAACAACAGCAGCAACATGCTCAGCCAGGTTGGGGAACATGCATGTTGGCCATATGGCCAATACTGTCAAGCCGTTGAGATCTCTGCCACCTGCAACGGTGTCATACGGAATATGCAAACACTATCTGTCATCTCACCATGGCCAGTGCATCGGCCCTGAATGCGTTGTTGCTGCTAACGAGACCTCACCTTGGCAGGCGCACTGGCCGCCCGTGGACTCACCCCCCCATGCGCAAAAGGAGAGGCAGCAGTTGCCAGCACCAGCACCAAGAGTCCGACGCGTGCCTGGATCATCACGACACACTACCAAGAGGCGATGACGGGTGCCCAGCTGCAGTGCACCACCACGAAAGCGTGGCTTGTTCAGAACTGCGCAGTTCTGATGCGCATGCGCAGCATGCTTGTGGCGAGCAGCACCTCGAGAGAGCTCCAACATACATGAAGCACCTTAGCTTGCCGCATTAGTGAAGTTATTTTATGCCATTTTCACACGTCTTAGCTGCTCTGGGCGATGCGGCAGCGACGTTACAACCTGCCCAAGTTGAGCTGGAGGGTACGTGGCGAAGCCACGCGAGGCACCGGTTCCCATGCACACGCAGCTCGACAGAACCACTTTTGATCATCATATATGACATGACTGGCATGAGAGGTGTTGCAACGTGACTGCGCAGGCCCTGCACAACGCCACAGTATTGGACTGTAGGACTGGCCATTGCGAGACCCAGCATATCCACGTCCGAGCATTTGTAAAGCCAAACTTACGTAACGATAGTTTGTTTGGAACGGTTGGCTCCCAGATGCACGCACCTCCAGCTATTTTAGGGCAGAAGTCAGCACTGTCGCGTCGCAATTGCAGACAGCGTCGAAAAGAGTGAAGTATAGTATGCAAATGCAACTAAGGCGGCATTTTTGACGTCAGAGGCCTCTCACCTAGGCGTGCCTGCCTGAGTAGCACTTGAACAACATCCGTATACGATACGACCTTTTACTGCTGAGGGACTAAGCGAGCCCGTGGGTGCACTACACAGAACTTTTTGTGGCAAAAGTATTTTTCTTTTAAGATGCTACTGGTCAAGCTCCTGGAAGGTTTGCCATGTTGTTAAGATGGATAGGCCAGCTGTAGATCCTGACATGCGAGTGCCTGCAAATTTGCCTTTAAAGGCTTATATGCGGCAGGAGATGTCCAGCATGCAGAAAAACGCACTTGGCAACGCCGCACGGAACAGCCGCTGCTGCTGGTCGTGGAAGCAAAGTGTAATGCGACCCCCAGCCCGGCTGGGCCGGGCGGCTGAGGGTTACAGTATGCATTAAAACCAGCTGGGTCATCCAACGCCCCAGTGGATGCACGTTGCTTGTAGGCTGTCAAGAACCTACGTGGGTTATGCCGCAGGTCATGCATCAGACGAGTATGCCACGCATGATCACATGCACGTTTGGCGCGGCGTTTCGCCGCATTGAACGACATGTGTGCTGCAGCAGCAGCATGCGTGTCGCCACGCAGCACCGCCTGCTGCAACGCCTGCCACTCAGGCTTGCAATGCTTGACCACGCGTTAGCCTTGCGGCCGTCACTCATCCTGCCTGAACGACCAGTCTTGACTCCAAAAACACCTGCCGCCGCCTCAGACACAGAGGAACTCCACTGAGTAGAGGCCGCAAAACTGACAGCCTATCATCTTTCATGGCGCAAAAAATGCCAGCCCGATGACTCTCATGCTGAGCGGTGGACAGCGCACCAGTGTCACGTCACGCTTGTCAGGGTCCCATTGCACACACGGAGCAGTAATTGGTGTGAAAGCACGGAGCGCGCCATGTGGCAGGGCCACAGGCTGGTCCAGCACGCACACCAGCACACAGTGATCAGAAATAGCTGCTGTACCCTCAGACAAAACCACAAAGTTTGACACTGCAGGCAAAAGCGCACGTGACACCATGCCATACTTCAACACGCTGCTGCTGCCATGGCTGTTGACATGCGCGGCTGCGCCAAGGGTATCACCCGGGGCCCGGCCATTCAAGTTGGCAAGGCCTGTACTACCACGCAGGTTGATAAGCAGGTTGCCAAATGCACAAACATGAGCTGTATCAGAGCTGCGACGAGGGGCCAGCTGAGCCACAGCGGCAAGCATGACAACGCGCTGAACCTGGCCTGCAGGAAGCGCAACAGCGCCCGCAGCCCCAGCGCCTCCCCTCCCTCAAACCGCCCCGGCCCGCTGCCATGCAGCCTGCCATACGCTGCCCCCAGCCACCCACCCTGCGGTGTCAATATGCACCCAGGCTGGCGCTGCCTTGGCAAACTCTTGCAGGAACAGCGCTGCCGTGATGGCCCCTGCCTGGCCAGGCTCCCCGGTGCTGCAGAGGTCTGGCGCCTTGCTGTCAAGCTGCTGCTGTGTCACTCCATGCACCACGCACGCGTTTTGCGCCAGTGTTGTCTGGTTGCAAGGAAACACCAGCAACACCTTGCTATCGACAACCAAGCCGCATGCAGCAACGCCATCAAAGCCACTGTCGTGCATCCTGGCATGCGGCAAACCCCCCTGGCCAACAGCACAACGCGCCATTGTCATTTTGACAACCCGCCATATCTGTCCTGCAGGAAGCGCCACAGCACCCGCAGCCCCAGCGCCTCACCCCCCTCAGGCCGCCCCGGCCCGCTGCTGCCCCCAGCCACCCACCCCGCGGTGTCAATGTGCACCCAGGCCGGCGCTGCCTTGGCAAACTCCTGCAGGAACAGCGCCGCGGTGATGGCCCCTGCCTGGCCAGGCTCGCCGGTGCTGCTGAGGTCTGCCACCTTGCTGTCAAGCTGCTTGCGGTAGCCTGGCCACAGCGGCAGACGCCACATGGGGTCGGCCTGCGCGGTTGCAGGAAGCAACCATAACGCTGTTAAAACTGAAACAGTGCTGGGGTGGCTGACAGTGAAGCTGTTGTGAGGCAGGAGCAGCGGCTGCGCAGCTGCACAACCGCAGCACATGCGCTTGCAGGACTACATGAGGCGGCGCGCTGGCAGCTTAAACGCTGCATCGTGCTTTGCTTGCCTTGAGATGTGCCTGCTTGATACCAGCGTTCATGAAGCATCTGCGCACCTCTTGCTTTGCTGCCGCCTCCAGCTGCGCCCACGTGTCGTCACTGTTGCTGAAGACCACCGGCACCTCAGGGCCCAGCGCCACGCGAGCAGCACCTGCAGCGCACCAAATGCATCGGCTGGCAGATGTAACAGCACTGCTCGAGTGGTGATCACTTACAATGTCGCATCAAACCAAGCAAACATGGCGCTGCGCTGCAACGCCAGACAGCAGATCCCTGCTGGCATATGCATGCTGCATGTTGCAAAGGTGGTGAGCGCATCCTGACCTGAGCTGGCACCTCAGGGCCCAGCGCCATGAGAGCAGCACCTGAAGCGCAGCAGATGCGCCAGCTGGCATGCATGAAATGCGTGACAGCAGCGCTGGAGTGGCATTTTGATTCGCAACCAACAAGCCATCATCGTGCGCAGAGACGATGGCCGAGAGCAGACTGTATGCATGCTGCATGGTCAAGCAGTGGTGCATGCGGCATGTGCAAACAAATCAGGCCTCCTGTGCAGCCAACCTCCTGCTGCACGAGACCCAGCGACCGGGCAAGCTGTTGCATCACAATGCAGCATGTGGCATGTGTACCTGTCAGCGTTGCAGCGTCGATAAGGATGTCAGGCTTGAAGCAGGCTGCCTCGTAAATGGCATCAGCCAGGATCAGCCTGCACAGCACAGCAGCAGCAGCAGTACCAGCGCCAGTTAATGCCTCCTAAAAGTGATGTTTGACCAGTAATTGACTGTGTTGAGTTCCATGGTACAGCTGATAGGTGCAGGATTCGAGAGCAACAGCTGTCCTTGCGAGGACACCCAATTGGGTGTTGGATAAGGAAGGCTGAAACTGCGCAGAAACTCTATGTCTCAGATGATTCAGCACCAAGAACAGCATGCTAAAGCACAGGTGGTTTCCCTCGCTCACCTGCCCTCTGCGTCAGTGTTGCCATTCTCCACCTGCAAACAAACATCAACAAAAGGCAGGTCTGTTACCTGCAAGGCGCCAACTATAATCAGTTATCCCTGCCACTGGTCTAGCTGCTTAGGGTATTGACCAGTAAACAGCCTTGAACCGCAGCGCAGTCTGCCTTTCTGCACAGCCTGCCCGCCACGTGCCAAGCACATCACCTGACCAGCTTCAGCGCTACTGCTGCCTGCCTGCAGCTCTGCTTAGCTGTCTCAAGTCCTTCAAGGCCCCACACAGCAACCCTCACGCACATGCTGAACTCACCAGGACTCAAAACAAACATGCTGTTTAACAACACCAGCAGCAGCAGCAGCAGCACCCACCGTAATGCCAGCGCGTGTCTGCAGCACATCTCCCGGCCTGTATGAGCTGCCGCTGACTGCATTCTCCACTGCAGGCAGCAGCACCCGCAGCCGCACTGGCAGCCGGGCGCTGAAAATGACATGGCACAATGCCAGCATCAGCGCAGCACCGCCCATGTCCTGCAAGTGCATAACACGAACGTACGACAGGGTGAACAGTTGAAAAGTCAATCTGAGCAGCACAACCATGTGATGGCAAGAACCAGCTGTACAGGTTTGCAAAACAGGTGCATGTGGCCTGCCGTTGCTCATCATCCGATCACCACTCAAAGCATAGCACGTGGCGCGCCGTTGCTGTGTTATTGCAAGGCGTTTCTGCTACACTTTGGCACCGTACTCAAGTGGTACCTTCTTCATCAGCTTCATGCCTTGAGCTGTCTTCAAGTCCAGGCCTCCGGTGTCGAAGCACACGCCCTTGCCAACCAGTGCCACCAGCGGCAGCCCATCTGCTGCTGCTGCTGGCTGCGCTGCAGTGGCACTGCTTGCATCAGCAGCTTCTGCATCTCCTCTGCTGCTGCTGCTGCTGCTGCTGCTGTGGCGCCATGAGAGGTCAATCAGTGCTGGCGGCCGTGCTGCCGCCCTGCCTACTGTGTGCACTGCTGGGTAGTTTGCTGCCAGCAGATCGTCTCCCTCAATGATTTGAAGTGACACACCTGCAACGCAGGGTGCAATAAGAAAATGGACAGGCAGGCTGCAATACATGCCGCCAGCACATTATTATGTTTGGCAATGTGCACTATCAACACAGTGCAGTGCACGCATGGAGCAACAAGCCTGTGAACTGGCAAACTTACGTTGGCACAGCATGCTTTTAGACAGGACAGGTATGACCAAGCAGGAGGCTGGAAAGCAAACGTGTAGCTGCCACTTTGGCTTATATGTCGTGTAGCCCAGTTCCGCACAGGTTGGCTGCTTGCATGAGACTGCATCGGGACCAATTAGCAAGGCTGCAATGACCCAGCAGATGCCCACCCACTCCAGCCTTGAAAAAATATACACCCCCTCGCTAAAACCGGCACCTGCAGCAGCCACTTTGACGCTGCATACCATGATCAAATGACCTGGCAGCTCACCTATGTGTGCTGCTGCCAGAGCAGCGGCCTCTGCTGCCAGATCTTGTGGGCCCATATCTTCTGCTGGCGTGTTTATCATGTCACGGCACCAGAAGAATGCCTCCGCCATGGGCAGCACAGCAGCACTGACGGTTGGGTACACATGCACGGCAGCATCAAGACAGCAGCAGCACCAGCAGCAGCAGAGTGGTTTTCACGACTAGCGGCGCTGCGAGCTTGGCAGCAACAGCAGCAGGACACGACCAAGCATGCCCAGCAACAGCAGCAACATAGCAAGCGGCAGCAAACTCGGCAGTCCGGCCAATGCTGCTGTTGATGCTGCCGCTGCATTGGCTTACATGTCTGCTCCCTGAGGAGCCAGCAGCATTGGCTTCTCTTCTTCGCTGGATGGCGCCTGCTGCTGCCCATTACCCACTTTGCCTGTCTTGTAGCGGCTGAACTTGTAGCAACCTGGTGACGCACAGCAGGTGGCGGCCAGGCCTTCGGTCATGAACAGCGCAGGCATGAGCACACAAGCTATACTCTGCATCACATTGTGCCGCTGCAACCTGACATAACCACACATCAGGCCACGCATGAACAACTACCCTTCCTGCTGTTGTATGACACAGTCAGTGACGCAGAACAACATCACCTCTGCTTCCTTGTCATCAGCTTGGTGCAAGCACATACCTGCTCACCTAGCAGCCACCCCAGCAGGGCCTTGTCAGCTGCTGCAGTTCCTGCTGCTTCTGGCAGCTCTATTTTGTACGTTCCTGGCGGCAGCTTTCCAGGCAGTGCTGCATACGCCCACATGTCATCGTACGCATCGCCCACGCCAAGCACAGCAGCGCTGACAGCGCCTTGCTCGCTCGGCAACAGCAGCAACTCTCCATTCTTCGCTTTGAACTTGTTGATGCTGGCCCATGCTGCTGCAGCTGGCTGGTTGAGTGCTTGCAGGAAAGAGTCCAGGCTGGTAGCAGTGACTGGGTGGACAGATGTGACAGTTGCTGCAGTTGTGCTGTCCCTGTCCAACAGTAGTTGTGCTCGTGCCCTGGCTTTGGCACTATCCAGCAAGGAGCTGCAGTTACTGCTTTCCTGTGACTTAGACATCGCTCCTGCCTGCACTGCGGAGTGCCTAGGTCCGAGAGGCAATCGCAGGAACCTGTGCTGTCTCAGAGGGCCGGATCCATGCAACTGAACGCGTGCCACACGTGATAGTGCATGCATATCGGTATAACTTTGCGTACCATACACCTAATGACGTGACTGATGTGTTTGCGTTGATTTCGGCAGGTATCTTGGCGCGTTGGGGTTTGGTTCAAGTGTCCAGGGTCACCAAGGCATCTCATAAAAACGGTGGCCTGCACTGGGGCTCTCGCAGGAAGTTTTGTCGGGCACGACTGATTATGTCAGCTGCAGACTGCCGGCTGCAAGGCCATACTGCTGCTGCCAGTCATGAGCAACCTGCTGCCTACAATATTGCGCCGCAGCGGCTGCATATCAACACCACCAGAATGCACACGGATCAGCATATAAAGAAATCTGCCGATTGCATTCATTACAAGCATAATGCAGTATCATGCATACTCACATAGCTAGTAGATGGCTCCCCCAGGCCATCATGGCTGCTGCAACTTCAGCCTTGTGAACCAAGTTACCAGCAGCTACGCAAAATACCCTCTAAATGTGACGGTCATCTGTAGCTGTACTGCTTCAACCAAGTTGGTGTACTGCATGCAGTGCCACTGCTGCACACATGGTGCACACCATGACCAATGACAACAGCAACCACTGTATGAGTCCGCACAACACTCATCTTGGCCCTCACCCTAGAACTAGGACTCTCAGGTATGTGCACCTTGCTTCACTCGCCGATCACCAATCTTAAACCCACTGCTTGGATTCAAACGCCCAGCAGGGCTGTGCTGACATCGTGCAGAACCCTGCAACTACCGTAGTGACTTTTCTGCCCAGACACACCCCACTAAGTAGCAGCTGCCGCATCCTTGCCAGCACCAAATAGGCTGCGCACAGTTGCCTTCTGCTCCTCAGTGAGAGAGGCAGGAAAGTCCACTGTGTATGTGACCAGCAGCCGCCCACGAGATGCACTGTCATACACAGGCATGCCCTCATCGTCCACAACCTGAACATCCCCCGGGCGCGTAACCCTACTCGACTCCAGCACCACCTTATGGCCATCCAAGTGCTCAAACTCATGCTTGAACCCTGTCAGAGCATCCACCAGCGAGATCGTCTTGTCCATCAGCAGATCGTTCCCGCTCCTTTTGAACAGCGCGTGCGGCAGGGTTCGAATTTTGAATTTCAAGTCCCCGGGCTCACCATCCACCATCGGCTCGCCCTCCTCAAAGAACCGAATCTCCTGGCCCTCAACCATACCAGGCTCCACATGCACGTTGATGTTCTCCTTTTCGCGCTCAAGCTTCACCGCAGGGCACTGCTCGCAGATGTTCTGCGTGAACTGCTGGAACATGCCTGGGCCCAGCTGGCGCGTGATGAGCTTCTGCTTGCACTTGCACTGCCGAGTCCCAGCCGCCGGGCGCAGCACGGGCTTGTCCCGCACAGTGCTGATCTCCTTCCCGACATACAGATCCTTCAAGCTCACAAACAGATCCACAACCACATCATGGCCCTTGGGAGTGCGCTCCTCCTGATCCTGCTGGTGGCCGAATGGGTTGCCGCCAAAGAACATGTCGAAGATGTTTCCGCCGCCGCCGCCGCCTTGCTGGCCGGCATGCTGGCGCAGCCCTTCTTCGCCGTACTGGTCGTAGATCTGGCGCTTCTCGGGATCTGAGAGGGTTTCGTACGCGTGGTTGATCTCCGCAAAGTGCTTGGCAGCTTCGGCCTTCTCTGCCTCTGTGCCGGTGACCTGCAGCGAGCAGGTGACAGTGAGGGCCAAAAACAGCGAAAGAACAAAGTAAGAGAATGCAAGTGTGCAGCAGACAAGGAGCTACATTTCTTTGCTTAGTGTAATGAAAAGGTCAGGTCTAGCCACGATGTGGGCATTGTGTCGGATATGCGAGACTGCGTGGAAGGTGTTTCTGCTGGGGCTATGGGCTGCAGCAGGGCACGCATGGTGGTGGCAGCGTCAAAACAGGAGGCATGCAGCGGCCAATGCTGGCTGCTGTAATGACATGCGCCACAAGCAGCAGACAAAACCGACAGGGTCTGTCCTCAATTGCTGCGATGGTGGCTGTGCACGGTGGAAAGGGCGCAGCGGCATGCTGCTGCTTATAACTGGCCCTATCTTGACACTATTAGCATTTGATGTAAGCATACAGATACAGCTTAAAGTAGCCGCACTATGAAACAAACAAAAGCTGCTGTGACTTTCTGTGCTTGCTTTGGCCAGCCCAGATGTGAGCCTGCAATGCCTCGATAGTGCTGAGTTATTTGTCAGCTGCTGTGCGCGTACACACCTTGTCTGGGTGGAACTTCAGCGCCAACTTGCGGTAGCTGCGCTTGATCTGCTGATCGCTGGCGCCTTGGGGCACATTCAACAGGTCGTAGAAGTTTCGGGCTGCTACATGCTGCGCACAGGCTGCCAGCAGCGCCAGCAGCAGCAGCAATGCTGGCCGCGCCCCTAGAAGCCTCCGCTCTCTACTGCTGTTGCTGCCTGAAGGCATGCTGGAGGTTGCTGCAGTGATGCTGCACAGCTATGATTAATTGGGTCACTATGATTGAAATTGAGGTACTAGAAGGAACGGAGGAAGTGATGTGAAAGACCAACTGGCGTTCAGTTGCTTGCTGCTCTCACAGCGACTGAGCGATTCAGGCCACTTCTTCACCAACTGCTGATATATGTACTTATAGTACGCTTTTGAGCGTTAAATCAGCAACGAACAGCCGATCAATAGGGCGAAGACAAGGACGTGTGTCTTTCACTGCGCAAGCCACGCCCTCTCTCTGCAAGTGATGGACGCGCTCTTGCTGTAACCGAATCAAGTCCTTCATGTACACCCATCTGGGCACGAGATGCATAGCTTTCACCGAGCCCTGCAGTACCAGTCACTTTGACCACTGGTGGTGGCACTGCAGGTGGGCTGTCTGGTGCCAGGCACCTCTCACAACCAATGCCATTGCTGTGCTTGTGAATTACGGGTTTTCTACGATGCTGCATTTCCAGCAGCACCATACGCTGCACGCAAGCAACAGATTGTTTGAGTCCCACCATTGTCCCTGCAACAGTCCCAGCTTGCAGGGCTACGACTTGCTGAGCCAGCATGACCACTTGCTGCGTGCGCACACAACACCTCACACCTTCTCAACCGACAGCAGCTTGTACAAACGCGTGCTAGCGCCAAACTTGAGCACGCCGCCCACAGGCAGCTCCCGCGGCTGCTGCGGCTTTATCCACGCATCATTTAGCTTGGTGCCATGCGCTGCACCCATGTCCATCACGTTGACCGTTCCTGCAAGGTCAACTGACAGCTGCGCATGCTGCCTGCTGATGCTCAGGTGCTCCATGACTACGCCGCAGCTAGGGGCCCTGCAGTCAGCAGCCAGCAGTACAAACAGCAGGCCACAGTGGCAGGCAGCTGTCAGCAACATGACGCGGAGACATATCAGCAGAAGCAAACCTACCGTCCTAGCAACAATAACGGATGTCTTTAGCAACAGTAAAAAATGCTCCGCCACTTGACTCGAGCGCTTGCTGTAGCCTGCCATCATGCAACCTTGAGCAACAGCAGCCCGCATGCTGGCTGCAGCTCCCAGTTCACACTTGAGGCCAAATGCACAAGTCCCCTACTTCCCTGTCCACACGTCATCCTGCAAGCATGCTGACCAACCGCTTCCACTGCTGATGCTGCCGCTATTGCTGCTGTCCCATCGAGCATCACTACCCACCTGCCAAACACCACACGCTGGTGTATGCTCATCGGCCCCAGCAGCAGCTGACCCACAAAGCCCTCAGGCTTGGACACCTCAAGCGTCACCAGCCAGCCTTTCTGCTGCCCACTGCTGCCAGCCGCAGCAGCAGGCGCAACAGCAGCAGCAGCTGCGGCAGCGGCTGCGGCGGCTGCAGCAGCGGCGGCAGCCTCAGCAGCTGCAGCAGCAGAGGAATGAGGAGGGGAGCGGCGGCTGCGCTTGCGTTCCCTGCTCCTGCTGCTGCTGCGCTGCCGCCTGTGCCTATCTCTGCTGCGGCTTCTGCTGCGGCTACTGCTGCGGCGTCTGCGGCCCTCCCTTGTATCCCGTGCCCGGTCCCTGCTGCTGCTCCTGTGCCGTGGCCTGTCTCGCTGCCTGCTCCTGCTCCTGCTCCTGCTGCGGCTCCTGCTGCTGTCACTTCCGCTGCTACTTGTGCTGCTGCTACTACCACTGCTGCCGCTCCTGCTGCTGCTCCTGCTGCGGCTCCTGCCTCTGCGCAGGCCAGCCTGCTGCTGGTGCGCCTCTGCTGCTGCCGCTGCCGCTGCCAGCCGTTCTGCTAGCTCTGCCTCCTTTGCTGCTGCTGCACCAGCAGCCTCCTGTGCAGCCTGCTGCTGCTTCAGCTCCTTGGCTGTGACCATGCGCACACTGACTGGCTGCCCTGCTGCCTGCTGGTCGAGCTTGACGTCTGCAGCTGCTGCTGCATCGGCTCCTGCAAAACCCATGGTGGCGTTAGGGTCGCTCCTGCAAGCAGCAAGCAGCAAGAGCAACAGCATTGCATTAGCACCGGCATTTCACCAAGGCGTCACACCACAGTGATACATCAGCTCCTGCGATGCCCATGCTGGCGTTAAGGTCGCTCCTGCAAGCAGCAAGCAGCCAAGGCAACAGCATCACAGATTCAGCACTGCAGCAAGCGCTCGATGCTGCAGCAAAGACAGGAGTACATAGGAACGTTTATCATCAATCACAAACCAGCCGGAGGACGCCCAGGGGCCCTTCCAGTGCACACAGCACACAATTCACACAACATATCACACAAGCTCAGCACTGCATGCTCCACCAGCTGTAGCAAACACAGGCGGCTCACTTGTTGAGTATGCCCAGGGGCCCCTCCAGTGCACACAGCACCCTCCAGAAGCCGTCATTGGGGCACACCAGGCTGCGCGCAGCGATGCAAAAGTCCCTGCGCACAAGCAAAGGCAGGCAGCACAGCGGACAGATGATAAAGATGCAAACATCCAGAAGCCGTCATTGGGGCACACCAGGCTGCGCGCAGCGATGCAGAAGCCCCTGTACAGACGTGAAAAACGGGCATACCACACAGCACACAAATGAGTATCAAGTAGTTCACAAATGCCATTTGTGCACACATTACTTGACAACTTCATGATGTGCCTGCTGCAACCATGCCAGGCAGATCAATAGCGGCAGCAGCAGCGATTGCAGCACGCACTATGCCTGTTGGGCGCTCCACAGCTTGAAGCGCAAGAAGTACATCATGAGCATGCACACACTGCTGCTGCTACTGCTGCTGCCGCTGCTGCTGCTCCTGCTGCTGGGTTGCCATTCCGGCAGTACCCACCTTGCCTGCTGCGCGCTCCAAAGCTTGGAGCGCATCAGGTACATCATGACCATGCAGGCGGAGCGGCTCACGCCAGCGCCGCAGTGCACCAGCACAGCTGCAGGCAGGCAGCAGCAACACAGCAACAACACCTGAGCTTCATGTGTGCTGCCACATGTGCCACAAGTGCCACATCTCAAGGTGAGTGATTAGGTAATGGTTGAGCAGCAGGGTGGTGTTGGTTGGCTGTGCAGACGTGCCGTCTGGCGATGGCAAGCAAGCACAGCGCAGCACAACTTGCATGCATACGCTTGCAAACAAGCAAGTGCTCTGCAAGCCAAGGGTAACGTTGTTGAATGCAACAACCTCGGTGCAAGCAGCCATGCACTCACGCTGCTTCAGGCGCTCAGCATTGGCAATGAACTCGAACACGGTGTTGAAATGCGGGCTGATGTCAGCACCCTGCAAGGATGCAGCAACAGGCAGCGCAGCGCTACACTGTCAGCTGCATGTGTTAGCAGATAGCGCCTATAGTGTCAACCATGACCACGGACATCTGAGCTGGTGCAGACGATGTTGCTGGCCTTGCATACAGTAACAAGCTGCAACGCCGGCTGTGTGGGTAGCAACCAACAAGCTTGCCACCACCAGACGCAACAAGCGAGCGCTGTTTCAGCTTCCGCTGCTCTGCTGCACTGCCTGGTGCTGCTGCTGGGTTCATCACTGTGCTGCGTCCGCATCTGTTGCTGCAGCTGGCGCTGCTGCTGCTGCTGCTGCCGCACCTCCACATCAGCCAGCGTGATCTTCAGGTGCTGCACGCCAGCTGGCGGCTTGAGGTTGTCGGGGTGGTTGTGCACCGTCACGATCCTGCAAGCAACAGCATCAGCACCAGCAGCAACTTACACACAGGAATGGGCAACGGTGCAGAGGTAGATCCAAAGCATGCTTGTGGAGACACCAGCAGTGCAAGGCGATCAGCTGCGTGAGATTAGTTGCGGCTGTTGTTACACAGTCACGCATTGCGATAGCTGCCTGAAACCACAGCAAGTACCATCATGTGTGCACAATATGTATACACACCTCCGTATGCCGATCTCCTTCAGCCGGTCCTCGTTTTCCGCGTGGCCCCAGTCCCCCAGGAACAGCAGGCCAGGCAGGATGACGGAGGGGTACCTGGCGGCGGCAGCAGCAGCAGCAGCAGCAGCATAACCGTTGAGCAGCTGCAGTTGCCTTTGCAAACAACAGCATGTGTTATCACAAACCGAGTAGTGCCAATCGGGGCGGCCAACGCTGCTGCGGCCACACTACAATCCACGGCTGCTGCACGCAGGACGTACACAGCCGCCACAGCAAGCCACTGCAAACATTTCAAGAGCCAGCTGCCTGATCTGTACTCACTTCTTGATGCTGTTGGCCTTGACTGAGGGCGTGCACAGGAAGGGCATCTTCGCCTCGAAGGCATCATACCTGCAGGACAAGACATGCTGCAATCTTGACATGCGCTGTATGTACATGCGGTGGACAGCAGGGCAGCGCATCATATCGCAGCGCATCTCCAAACCGTCGTGCTGCAGCCTGCTGTTGCTGTGCATTGGCAGCGACCCAGGGCCCCTGGCAGCACGACAGCAAGCATCCAGCTGCGCCTGTTGCCTGCCTTATCTGCTGCTCCAGCAGCTGATCATCCCTGTTCTGCAACATCAAGCATAACCAAGCAAGCTACACTCATCCTCACCCTGGCTTGTAGTAGTGCACTGCGGAGCAGCGCGCCTCTGCCACCAGGAACTGCACCACCGGGTGGTCCCTGCCCAGCCCTGAGGGGCCGTACACCACCACCGGCTTGCCCCACCTGCAACATGACAGGTTAAATTATATAATTAATATATAATTTAAATGATGATGAATTGAAACAATTCTATGTGATATGTATGCCGGAATGCAGCCGGGAGGCAGGTGCATGTGCACTTGCTGTGCACTTCACCGTGTGTCTGCAGTTCTGCAGGGCACTCAGGGCACACCTACGCTGCGCCTTGCAGCAAGCACACGCTGTGCAGATGCTGGTGTGTGTGTATTTAGATACATAGGCTGCTGCAGCACTGTAAGCCCATCAGCCATTATGAACAGCTACTGCTGCTGCTGCTGCTCTTGCTCAGTTCAGGCCAGGGAACAGCAGGGAAGGCCGCGCACCAGCAGTGCTGGCTCCATGGCAGCGAGTACGATGACTGCGAGTAGTCTGCTAGCACCTTGCCATTCGAAGACAACCGAACACAGTACGCCTGGTTGATGTGGGCCTTCTTGTACGCCTTGTGAGGCCGCACGTCAAGGATTAGCGTCTTTGACTCGTTTGGGCACGCGGTAAAGATCCTAAAGATCCCCGTTTCGTCTATTGCTTTAGCCTCCATGGCTTTTCACAGCAGCAGCTGCCTCAGCTGCTGTTGCCTAAGTGATCATGAATGCCATGCAAGCAATGCTCATGCTAGCAGCACTTGGTGTAAATATAGCATCAGGACAATAATCTTGTGCTCCCGAAGTGCTGGCCAGGTCGATCCCAAGCAGTGCCCAGCACATGAACATTGACATTTTCAAACCGGATGTAACAGGTGATGCAGCTGCCGTTACAACAGCGTGCATTCATCTTTCACCAGCCGTATGCTTGCACAAACTCAGCCCCTGTGCCCAACACAACCACAATCGCTGCTCAACTGCTGATGCAGCTGAGATGTTGCACATCCTCATGTCCAATAACGCCATGCTCAAGCAGTCCTGCTGCCGACAGCATATCAACAGCATTAGACATTGACGAGGCACAGTCAAAAGCAGCATCATCATGTGGTGCCACAAGCTTTGTGGCCACCACAGCTCCCAGGGACACATACATGCGCAGGCGCCGCAGCATTCGCAAATTATGCAACACAGCAGCAAGCGTCCTGCCAGCATAGGAAAAGCGACACATAGCGCCAGCAGCTATGATGACAGTGTTAGCCCGCGGCAGCAGTCCTGCTACTGCTGCATGTGCGCTAGTGCCACCAACCACAAGCTCATAACAACACCCATGCGTATGCTACATCAGCACTCCCGGAAACCCCAACACCCCGGGCCGCTGAGCCACAGCAAAGGGCTTTGTCTGGCACTGCTGCAGTACGCGGCCACCGCTCAGCGGCAGTTTGGTGTCAGAATATCCAAGTCTATTTGCCTGGACCAGTCCTCATCAGGACCCTGCACATCATACATCGCCTGTTCGTGATATGGAAGGCTTGAGCTGAGCAATGCAGTGCCGTCCACGACATTCACCTCAACGCTCACCCTGCGGCGCTTGCTGCCTGCAAAGGGGCGATTTAGCCACGCGCAGAACTTGTACGGTGCAGGCTCGTGTAAGTCCTGCGAGTCAAGCATCAGCAGTGGTTCCTGTCCCTGCGGCCCATGCAGCAGCGGCTGCTGCAGCTGGCTCCGCACGAAGGCAGCCCTGGCTGCTGCTTCTGAGTAGCCGGCAACACCCAGCACGCGAAGGCTGTGCAGCATTAGGCAGAGCACAGCGATGGATTGCAGTCAAGCACAGCGAGGCATTCGGTACTTACTGTAGTGGTGCACTCAAGTACAGGGCGAGCGTGGGATTTGTTTGACGGTTTTACTACAGCAATTGCAGACATCACAACGCCTCTACTTCAATCTACTGCTATGTTGATCAATCAAGCTGATTCGTCATAGCATTGCCGCAGCCAGACAGCCGGCAGACTCTGATTCTGCTGGCACATCAGGTGTGTTTGGCAGTGACTCAGCTGCTGGGTAGCAGCTGTGTGCCCGTACAGCTTGACATGCAGTTCTTGCATTAGCAGCAATGCACCGAAACACCCAAGCAGCGATGGTGCCCACCTGTACACCACCTCAAGCAGGAGGCTGCTTGACAGCAGCGGCTGTGGCCACGACCCGTTGGCTGACTCTGTTGCTGCTGCAATGAAGTCCTTCACCAGCTGCAGCAGCTCCTGCAGCTGCAGCTTGTACGCTATGTATAGCAGCTGCTCTGCCTGCGCTGCCACCTCTGCAGCAAAGGCATCTTTGGCTGTAAGCGTACACAGGATCTTGTTATCTACCCTGCAGCAGCATGTTGTGGCTCCATCAGCAACGTTGCGCGGACCTATCGTGCAGCTGGCGGCGTGCAGTGGCACCAGCACCCGCTCCTGCTGCTGCTGCTGCTGCTGCGGTTGCTGCTGCTGCGGTCGCTGCTGCTGTTGCTGCTGCTCTTGCCCTTGCTGCTGCTGCTGCTGCTCCTGCTGCTGCTCTTGCCCTTGCTGCTGCTGCTGCCCCTGTAGCTGTGGCGTCTGCTGCGGCGCCAGCAGCGCAACGGAGAGCTGCATCAGGGCATCCTCTGTGAGGCACGTTGTCATTGGGGCTTTGGCAGACCCAATGCTATCAGCAAATGCCAGGTGCTGGAACAGCTCTGCTGCTGTGGGGTTCCAGATCCGAGCCGGGGAGCTTCCGTCAAACGTCCTGCCGTGCAGAGCACCAAAGCAGTAGTTCAGCCACCTGATTACTGTGCTGCGCTGCACTGGCTGCCCTTCAATCAGCAGGTTGCTCAGGTCCCACTCTGCTGCTTCTGCTGGCAGGCCACGGGCAACCGAGGAGCATGCGCGCATCAGCGCTGCATCTACTTTCAGAACATCGCTCTCGTTTGCAAGCCTGATGTTGAGCTGCTGCTCATCCACGTCCATGTTTGCAGCTACAAGCTGAGCACCGCTTGGCAAGTGGCCTGATCAGCGACACGGATCCTAAACTTGCAACACGTATATCTTTTAGCCAAAGTAGTTGCAAAGCTACGGCGATCACAATAAGCTTGGTGCTCAGACCTGTTATGGCCGTAACCACACTTCGTACAAATTTGAATCTCAAAAACCGTGTGGGGAAGACTGCAGCAAGCCTGCAATGGTTGTTCTGTCGGGTGGCGACCCGCTAGTTTGATTTGAAGGGAACTTGTCTGTGGCAGTGGCGGAGCTGCGCGCTCTGTATCGGCGGAACATGTTGAATTCAATGCCCATTGCCAGTTGCATGCAGCCTACAGGTACTGCGTTGCTGTGGGGGTTCATACAGCACACTTCTTTTAAAGATACAAAGCAGCTGCACGACAAGTCAAGCAAGAAGTCTAGAAGGAAGCTCTTTCACCCCCACAGCGACTGGTGTGCGCGTAATTGCACCACACGCTTCAAAAGACACGTGCAGGCAAGCCTAACGCAGTAGCCCCGGGGCGCTGGATACACATCAATAACGTGATCAGTTGATTGCATATCAGCAACATATCTTAGCAGCGTCAAATGCTGCATTGACAAATTCAACACCCCATCATGCATCTGCATGCAAGCGCGGGACGTGCAGCAAGTATGCTTCTTCACTCAGATGCGCGAGCAGCTGCTGTCTTCAAGACAGAGAAAGTTCATATGTTATTGCGCAAGACGCATGTGTGATGACTAGCCATACACAATCCTTGTGCCTTGCGTACGGCATGCCCGCCACCAGCAAGACACGGTCACACCCCTACTCTTGCTTATACTCCAGGCCGCCGCAGCGGCTGCTCTCCCAACTCTCACACCGTTACTCGCATCAGTAACAAATCATCAACCAAGCCAAAGCATTGTCGCCATTGGCTCCGCACCCCACTTGAGCAGATCAAAGACAGACTCATACCATCTAAGATGGTGCCAGGACCCACATGTAACTATGTCCGGCTAGTACCCCTGCCCCGGTCCTCTCTCAAAGACAGGCTTTGAGCCCTGCCGCAGGGCTTTGAGCCCTGCCGCAGGGATATGCGGCATATCGTACGCGCATAGTAAATCCTCCTGCACATACTAAACCCATGGCGTGACGGCACAGCACAGCTCGCGCACATCCATGCTGCAGAGGGCACCAGCTGTGGCCACATATAAGTGAGTATGATGTCACACATGCAGCATGTTGTGTGCGGGCCAGCTGTACAATGATACTGCACCAACACCAGGCCCAGCAATCTTACAAACAGCGGCATCAACAAACGTCTCTTTCAATGCTGCCGCTTACAGCATGCTCAACGCGGCTGCATAAAAGCCACCACCACAGCACATTTACTCGATGTCCGGTGCACAGAGTGCCATTGGAATCTCCTGCACCCACCAACTCTCTGTGCTCTGACCCAACAGCTTCACACGCCTCTCAGTCAAGTCCACTTCTTCATCGACGTCGCTGTGCTGCCGCTTGCCCTTATATAAGCGGTTCAGCTTTGCAGCAAAGCCTGTTTTCGCAATGTTGTGCAATCCTTCTGGGTGTTCAATGCTCAGCAGCGCCTCTGGCCCGCCAAAAAGCGGCTGCTGCAGCTGGCTGCGGATCCAGGCGGCCTTGGCTGCTGCTTCAGAGTAGCCGGCAATTTCCAGCACGCGAGGGCTGCAGAGCAGAGCATGAGGCAGTGATGCTAATCATGTGGTTAGTGGAGGTGTCTAGGTTCATTGCTGATTTTCTTGAAAAGGCTTGGGGTGTGCGTAATGGTTGCAAACATGATGGTGTAGTGCTCCCTTCTGTCGCCGCTCCTTCGGGGCGCGGGGCCGATGGCGTTGATGCTATGGCTTAATGGGTAACATGATGATGGTGGTTAGTGGAGGGGACGGTGCTGTGAGGGGGACATTGGTGTTCATGATGATGCTGCGACAGCAACTCTGGTTACATGCTTGACGCACATACTTGTCAAGATAGTGCTTGCAGCTGGTGACAGATTGCGGCTGTTGTGCTTGCAGTAACACTGTCAGCACATCACTTTTGCTGCCAGTGCTCCTGCAAAATCCAGCTGGCAACTTTGCGTGCTTGCTTGTGTGCATGCTGCTGCTATGTCTTAGCACTGTGCATTGCCTGCTGCCCCTGCTGCACGCATGTCCGTCATTGCTGCTGCTGCTGCTGTAACTGTGGTTGCTGCTGCTGTCAGCTGCTGTTCATCATCATCTAGATACCCTTTGAGCCAAAGCAACAACACTGCTGCTGCTGCTGCTGCTGTTGTTACTGCTGCTGCTGCACCGGCTGCACCTCCCATTGAGAACATACCTTGCACATGATCCTGGCAGCCTACTAATCGCATGCAGCAATGGCACCGCACCGCCAAATGTCTGCAAGGTCCCTTCTAAACTCCCACAACGGTTCTGCCACAACAGCAGCAGCAAGCTGTGATGAGTAATCACAGCAATGCAGGCAGACATCTTAATCAAACAAGCAACAGTGTCAGCAGGCAGCCGTGCAGATGCTCCGCAAGCATTGCATGCAGACACCCTGATGACAAGCATTGCAGGCAGACATCTAATCAAACACTTGCTATGAAAAGCATGGAAAGTTCACAACCTGCAAAGACCCCATCGCCGACCACCATCACCATTGCGTCCTGGGGTGGCAACAAGCACAACCAGACAGGCTTGAACGGCCTGTCCATGGCGTGCAACAGTTTGCTGCTCTCCCACTGGAAGCATCATCGTCACTGCCTGCAGCAGCAGAGCAACACATAGCAACCACAGCTTAGCTAGCATTGGGCAGCAGCGCCAAAGCCCAGCGAACCCACAAGATAACAACACTGCATTGCAGCAACTGGCAGCTATGCCAGCATGCATTGCGTTTGGCTACCAAGCGCAAAAGAAGCAAGTGCTGCACCTAACAGGTATCAAACAATAGCAACTCGATAGCCAGGCAGACAGTTGCCAGCATCCTAGCAGGAAAGCTGGTGAAAGCCACAACGGCAATGATGCTGTGGCCTGAGCACTAGCCTGCAGCACAACCACTTGCAGGAAAGCCGCTCCTGCAAGGTAGGGTTTGACGGCGGGTCGCCCCACATCTGTCAAGTGACTCGTGCTGAAGCATACACACAGCTATGCCTCAGCAGTCAAACTGCATGTAAAGGCTCTGTAGAACTCAACCAAGCACGCTTCACCATCAACTGTCTGCATCACTATAAGGAAAGAATAGTAAAAGCCATGCCCCAGCCAAAAGCATGGCAAGCTGTGTTGTGCTGGCAGAGACAGACAACAGCAAGAGCGCAAGCATGCAGACGTTGCCTGGGTAACACAGCATGCACAGCATACACACAGCACAGCATGCAACCATTGCGTGGGTGTGAGCGCCTCAAGTGCCTACAGCTACTGCTACAGCCACAGCTGCACCCCTTCAGCCCAGCCAATGCATCAGGCCTTTGAGAGCATGGCATTCAATTGAACACAGGTGCAGCAGCCACTGCTACACAAGCAGCAGCTGAGCAGCAGCTGCACCTGCATTGCTGGCCACTGCTGTGTGCAATGCTGATACAGCTGCTCAACAGCCACCTACATCGGACAGCTACCAAGTGCAAGTCCTGCCAGTGTGAACTGCGCAGCGCAACTTGCAACAATCCAAGGCGGTTCCAACTATGCTGCAGTGCTTACGCGCCTGCAGCAGCTGATACACAACAGCCTGTAGTAGCATGGCCGCTGTTTCTCTGTAGCGCAATGATACTCGGCACAATCATGCACCACTGGTACCTACTGTCTGGGGAGTGCTGCACATGTGCCTGACATGCAGCATGTGCAGTAGCGGAAGGAATATGCAAGCAAAAGATCAAGCACAGTTCAATTCGGTGAGGTCAAGCCTGGAGCCTTCAGGCTGGCTGTGCCTGCAGCAATCACAAAAATTGTACAGGAGCTGTCAACGCAGCTGCACATGGTATCCATACTGCCGTGGCTTTCAGTCAGATCCTGCCGCAAAGAATCCAGCCTATCAAAAAGTGCACAGCCCTTTGCTGAACAGCCGCCATGATACCTCACACTACTAACACTTCAAACCGATCTGAACGAATTATTGACTGATCAACGTACTTCTACTGAGTAACATGCGCATTCTCCTGATACTCCACACCAATCTGAATGATAGATCGACTGACTGAGTGAAGGAGAGGTGACAAGTGTGACAGCCATATGCGACGTCCGGCAGACTAGCTGCAGGAACATACCAACCCATTTGGCCTCCAGTGCACCGGATGCACTTGAGCAAACAGACATTACTTCTGCAACACCGCTGCATCTTGCAACCATAGGCAGGTGCAGCGCAGCACCTTGCGGCACAGATGTAACATGTGATGGTTCAGGCACGCCAAGCCTCGTTTGCTGACACTATCAAGTCCAGCCTTGGCCACAACTGACTGTACGGTCCAGCACAAACCAGACGCGTGGCAGTGGGTGTCGGCCCTATCACGGCCTTCATACTACATCACTATTCACAGCAAATGTCTGCTCAGCACACTAGGCCTACTAGGGAACTGTGCTGGCGCGAGCGGTCAAAGCAGCTGCTGCTCACAGCAGCAAACTGTGGCGATTGCAGCCAGCAAACTGCTTACACCCACTGCTCAGTGAGCTGCTGGGAAATGCTGCAGTTCTGCAACAAGTTCACAAGCACCTGTGGCTCCTTGTACTGCATGTACTGCTGCTGCTGCTGCCAGGGCATTGCTGCTGCTGCCGCTGGCATGGCAGCAGCCTCGCCCTGCTGCAGCTGCATCAGAGGCAGCGACACTCCAGGCGGACTCAGCAGGATGCTGCTGCTGCTGCCTGCCTGCAGCATCTGCTGCACTGACTGCTGCTGCTGCTGCATCTGTGCTGGGTACATCATGCGTGGGCCACTGGCAGCCATTAGTCCTGGTGCAGCAGAGATAGCAGCACTGCTGACTCGGGGGAGGCTTGCTGCGAGTGGAGCACATGCAGCTCCCTGCTGCTGCATCAGCACAATCGGCTGTCGCTGCTGCTGCTGCTGCTGAGGTGACAAGTAGCAAGCTGGCAGCCCAACAGGCGTCACGTTAGTAACATCATGCTGATTCAGCGTTGTTACATTTGGTGTAACATGGTGAGCTGATGGGGCAACAGGCAGCAGCACGCGCTGGCCGTCCAGCAGTGTGACATACTGCAGTGCAGGCATGTTGCTGCTGCTGCTGCTGCCGCTCAGGTTCAGCAGCTGCGCAGAGCCCTGCATGACGGGTGCGCTGCTGCTGATGTGGCTCATCTGCGGCACATTGCTGCTGCTGGTGCTGCTGCTGCCGTTCAGCAGCTGAGCATGAGGCATGAAGTTTGACATACCGCTGCCGTCAGCTGTCACTGCAATTGGCAGTAGCGTCTGTGGCCCAGACTGCATTGGAACCAGCATTGCGAGCTGCTGGACGCCTGCGCCAGTGCCGGCAGCAGCAGCAGCAGGCTGTTGCAGCGGGGAGCTCTGCCCTGCCAGTGCCTGCTGCTGCTGCAGCAGCCGCCTGCTGCTGCTCTCTGTGTCCAGAGGCCAGCCGGCTGCTGCCCGCTGCTGCTGCTGCTGCTGCTGCTGCAGGGACAGCGGCAGCGGCAGCTGCGCACTGCCCTGCAGCAGCGGCAGCTGCCACTGCTGCAGCGGCGTGCCCTGTGAAGCGATCGGCACCTGCACAAACTGCTGCTGCTGCTGCTGCTGCTGCTGCTGCTGCTGCTGCTGCTGCATGGCATCGCTGGGTGAAGAGGCTCGCTGAGCTGCCAGCAGGGTCAGCTGTTCATAAAGCTGCTCTGTATGTGCGCTGTGTGCCATGTGGGCTATGCGGGGAGGAGCAGCTGCTGCCATGTGTCCCAGCTGCATCACACCAGGCGATGCGCTGTTTCCTGCAAGCATGGCCTGCTGCTGCTGCTCCAGCTGGTGCTGCTGGGCCTGCTCCTTTGCCAGGGTGATGAAGCCGCTTATTTCACTGGGGTCTGCAAGGCACTCCTGCAATCAGCAGCAGCAGCAGCAGCAGCAGCAGCAGCGGCGCGTACAGCAGGCCACAGGCGGTTGTGAGCAAGGTACTGGTGCATCTGGCATCTGGGATGGTGCTGACGGCTGGCTGTTGCAAGCTGCTTACTGACAGCAGGCAGCTGTGCAGCATTGAAACCAACATTTAAGATTATAATATTATAATATCAAGTAGCTGGCGTGCAGCGCATCTGCTTCATGCCTTAGGGGGATTCGTGTTGTCTGCGGTGCTGTACCGCATCTTGAGCAGCATCACCCCTACACTAGCAAGCAGCAGGCGTCTCAGCAGCACCATCAGCTGGGGCTCACCGCCATGCTAAAATTGAGGATTGCCTTGGATCCATAGAGGTAGACTGCTGCTGTGTCATAGGCCCTTGCTGCTGACACATCGTCCCTGTACCTGCCCACGTGGCGCTGCTTGCCACAGAAGAAGATGCGCACCCGCCACGCCCTGTGCTTCTTATCCCTGCAGAAGCAATCGATTAAAAATGCATCGCCAATTAGGTGGTCAGAAGGTCAATGAGCTTAGGTGGAGCTGGTAACAGACTCTGCACAATCAGGGCCCCTGCTGGAAGCAAATTATCAGCACTCATTTCTGCCCCTCGGACTCGTTTGCGGCAAGTCGCAGAGCACTAGAGCAGCAAAAGATGCTCCTTAATGCAAACTGATTTTGCTTTACCGCGCCAGCTGCAGCGGATCGCTTGTAAGTTTCCAACCCCCGGGGTGACATACAACCACTGCGCGTGCCACTCCATGTGCACGCGTCCGTGTGACCTCACCAGCACAGTCCTCGGTACTTTGATGATATCTTGCCTTGCACTTTGGGGTGCTGGAGTGCTGCTGGCTGCTGCTGTGCTAGAGCTGCGCATGTCTTTTCCGCAGCTGGCGTCATGATTGGGACTTGACACATGCTAGTGGCATCCGCGAGTGTGAATAGTCTTTTGGCGACCGATGGGCCACACCCGATGCCTATTTGTGCTTGTAGGTTGAAATATACATATGAATAATCAAGCAAATGACGGATGGTTTTAAATTCATGAACAACACGTTTGTTATCGGCAATCGAAGCGCTTGCATAGCCTTGAAGCAGGGAAAGGTGTGCTCGGCATGGGAGAGAGGCTTATCACATGGCCTAGAGTGACCAGTGTGAGAAAAGTCAGTACAGTGTCACACAACCACACTTAGAGTCGTGCAGAGTATAAATATATACATAAAATAAACCGTCAACATATTTGAAACAACTAGACGCGTCTCAAGTGTCTCACGATGTCTAGCTTGATTAGTACAGATGTCGCAAGGCCGAAACAGACAGACAGCAACGTGTGAGCAAGCGGAGAAGGAACATTCAAGCAAAAACATACACACAGGAAGCTGTTTAGGGTCGCTTTGATTCCTATTGAGAGCTTTTTTTGGCCTAAATGGCTGTACTCGTCATCGCTGGCTGTTATAACACTATGGTCACCGAGATGCCGATGACAAGGTATGGCTTACAAGAGAACTATTATTATTATGGTCACCGAGATGTCCAGTCGCATGTCCAGGCATGTCCAGTTGCACCAAATGGTGTCCAGTTGGTGGGTCTGCACGTCCAGTTGCATGTCCAGCCTGCTAGCAACTGGACATCTGCTGCTGCTTAGACGATATATGGTCTTATACGACACGCTACCAGCGTGAGAAGCCCATGGCCATGGGCCACTTGCCCAGGCAGCAGTTGCAGTGACTTGGCACCAGGGGGTCGAGGGCGCCAACCCGAGCACCTCGATCTCGCTGCCCTGCCTCGAAAACTTGTTTATTGCATTGAACGCATGTTATCTAAGTAATTAAATTGCACTGGTTTAAAGTCCAGTTGCCTT
>QFBI01000977.1:4040-20677 GCA_004335895.1 Chlamydomonas sp. AIC
GTGCAGCCTCTTTGCCAGTGCTGTTAATCTTGGTCCTTCTACCCCTAGTTGGTGTTCAATTGTGTCTATTGTCTCTTTGTATATCACCCCAGTTACCCCTAGTAGGATTGGCGCAACTGTAACTCTGCAGTATGGGTCATGTGTCGTAAACAGCTCTTTCAGCGCAGCATGCTGGTCTTGTGCGCGCTGCCTCTGGGGTTCTGGGTCTGTGTCTTTGCAGTATTTGATCTCTGCTATGACGTAAGTCATTCGACTGCTCATGCCGTCCAGCTTCTGCAGCAGAATGTCGGGAATGCTGCCTGTGTAGGCTTGCAGGGCAGCGCGCAGGGCTGGATGGTGACCACAGGGGCCCAGAGCATGCAGTGTTCTACAAGTGGTTCACGGACACACAGCTGGAGGATGTTGGTAGCAATGCTACCTACCTGATATGGTCAGTCAACAGGTATGCTTCCATTATGCCGTGCAGTTGCACATGCTGACACCAGCAACCTAGCCAACAGCGCCGCCAACTGCTGGAAGCAGGCCGTCCACGGCCGTGCCCTGGTCCTTCATGCATCTGGCACGGCGATAGGCACGTCCAGTGTGCATCACAGCAGTGACAGCAGGCTGCGCTGGGCGCGGCGTGTGAGCCAGGTCCTGGCCATGGGCTGCCCAAACAGGGCCAACCAGCAAAACTACATGATAGTCCGACAAATTGTTCGTGAGGAAACTGGAGTAGGCGTTTTACACGATAAGTGAATCTATCCGTGGCTCTTTGCAGCTCCCAGCTCTGTAACAGCATATCAGCATGGCCAAGGTCCCTTGCTGGCGAAAGGCAGCGGTCCCCTGGCATGGACAAGCGTCAGCGCCTCTCCACAGGCTGTCTTGCTGATCAGCAACTCATCGAGTCGGCAGTCCACTGCAGCTGCAGATTGCAACCCTTTTCCCTTTCTTGCAACGATTTACAACGATATCTGTTTTTTGTGTGGTCTTATTATCTCAGCGGGTACAGAGCAGCCCTGGTGCTGGGCACAGCAAGTCGCTCTCAAAGGTTTAGAGAAAGCCTCTGAGGGCGCTCTTGCAGCTCTCACCTGTGGTGGCGCTGACCCGCAGCAACCTGTCTTTCAATAGGATGCTTAAGCAAAAAAAACGGTCCGAATGCAACGAGTGTGCACCGACGAGCTGCGCTTGTGGGCGTCCTGTTTTGCCGCGGGCTGAGTGTTCTAGATGTCTCCCGCGCCCGCGGCAGTGGCGACATTAGGCGATAGTCACCGCACAGCAGCAACATGCAAATGCACATCAAAATGTGCAAGGTAGGAATAATGTTTTTGAAGCGGCCATACACGTAGTTGCGTCTGGACTTGAGTGCTCGGGATGTCTCCCGCGCCCGCGACAGTGGTGACTTTAGGTGATAGTCACCGCACAGCAGCAACATACAATTGCACATAAAATGCATAACGTAGGCAGTTTGTATTTGAAGCGGCCCTGCACGTAGGTGCGTTTGTATTTGGGTGCTCAGGATGTCTCCCGCGCCCGCGGCAGTGGCAACATTAGGTGATAGTCACCGCACAGCAGTAACAAGCATTACCACAAAACGCGTAAGGTGAGAATTAGGTATTTTAAGCGACCCTACACGTAGTTGCGTTTGGATTTGAGTGCTCAGGATGTCTCCCGCGCCCGCGGCAGTGGCGACATTAGGTGATAGTCGCCGCACAGCAGCAACATGCATTGCGCATCAAATGCGCAAGGTAGGAATTAGGTACTTTAAGCAACCCTACACGTGGTTGTGTTTCAATCAAAGCTCTTGCCCCCGTATCAGCAGCGCGGCGCCGCGGACGGTCCGCGCGAAAACACAAGTTCTGGAGACAACGCTGCGTTTGGTGCATGTTTTAACCATGCATGTTCGAAGCATTTGTTCGAAGCAAAAAGACTCGAATGACTGCAATATAATCAGCGCATGTGCTGATGGCACGGTGTGGCACACCAACAATCCTGCCTTATAAGGTAATTACCAACTGGAGGCAAAAGCCGAGGGCAACATGTTCACTCCAGAGTCACAATGGTGACTTGCAAGGGTACTGTACACATGTGCAAAGAGTTGCATAGAGCAATCTTCAATAGCACACTGTTGCGTTGATGCAGCTGCTTGTTGGAGCCATGCACTTCAGACCACCGTTGTCTCAATCACATGATGCACTGGTCACTTCGTTCAGCCTGCTTACTTGCAGCATGCAATCTCACTGCCAGTGTCAACAATCAGCGTCGCCCCTTGTTTAGTAGGAAATCCTTCTGTCCGAAGTGCTGGGGCGACCTGGCAGATCAAATGTTGAATGCCTACCACATACAACATGCCCTGCCAAATACATGATATTCGTGCGTGCAGCTGCCAGCTGCACCCATTGGGTGGTAGGTGGTGGCAACATGCGCGCATGCATGCAGTGCAGTGCCCCGCCGCCGCTGCTGCGAATTACTCCTTCCTCATAGCGCCTTGCTTTCCGTGCTGCTGCTGCCGCTGCTGCTACTACTGATGTTGCCGTGTGTCAAGTGACCCAGCTGCCGCTCCAGCATCATGCGATCCTGCGGCGTCAACCGCTCGCCCAGCTGACCAGCAGCATCACTCAGTGCCGCCTCAAACCCTGGCTCAGCCCTAAGCCCCAAGCCCCGCAGCGCCCGCACCAGCACCAGCAGCCAGTGCGGCTGCAGCTGCCCCAGCTGCGGCTGCAGCCAGCACCACAGCTCCTGCAGCAGCTGCTGCACGCTGGCGCTGCCAGCCACCCACTGCTGGCACCCCCGCGGCTTCACATACACGCAGCTGAGGCCAGCCAGCAGTCTGCAGGCGTCCTCCGGCTCTGCTCCTTTCAAATGCAGCTGGCAGAAGCTGGCCAGTGCGCTGTTGGCCCAGGTGGCTGGCACGCTGCGCCGCGCCCTGCCCAGGCCCCACAGCAGCAGCCCCAGCTGGTAGGCGGAGAATTGTGGAAACCTGTATGCAGCAGCGCGCATGTGGTACATATGTACATATGTACAGTCAGCATCTGCAGGCAGGCAGGCAGCAGGGTCTGCAACCAGAAGCAGGGGGATGTGCTTCAAACATATCACTGTTCAGGTACCTTCACTGCAACAGAACGGCGCAATCAAGCAGGGAGCCGTGTCCAAGATACCAACTGGGCAAGCTGCACAACAGAAAGGCAAGTCTTATGGCAGCATCACAGCTGGTGGCACATGGCATGCAGCAGGCCTCAGCCATCCAGCGCACGAAACATGCTCGCATCCAGAGCAGAACGAATTGCTCACGCAGCAGCTATGCAGCCTCTCGCAAAGGCAGAAACTCTTGCTGTGTAACCTGCCCTCACCGTGCCTTGGTGGCGCGCCAGAACTGCACGCTGAAGCCGGCTGCTGGCACCAGCCCCCAGCGGCCTAGCACCAGCGCCATGGTGGTCAGGTGCTGCGGCTCACAGCGCGGCAGCGAGGCTGCAGCAGCACCAAACCACCCCTCCAGCCAGGACTGATGCGGCACATACGACAGCCTGTGCATGACAGCACATTGGCAGCAGCAGCAGAGGTCATACGCGTGCAAAGACATGCCTGCATGCAGCCAAAGTTGAAACAGCGTCACTTGCAGCAGTGATTGTCAATCGCCGCCTGCATGCGATTACTGCAGCACACACGGCACTGTGTGCAGTGCAGATACAGCCGCGTACCAGCCAGCAGAAACCACCATCCGCCTGTGACCACAGCATACATCATAAATCACATGCATCGCACAAGCAACCATACATGCACCGCAGTCGCTCTGTTGCTGTGTGCTCAACATGTGTGCAATCACGCGCGAGCCGCGTGCTGCCTCTAATGCAGTGCTTTCAGGACAAAGTGCAAGATCACCAGCTGGCCCCTCTGCTGCCCCCACTCACTTGTCACAGATCCACAGCATCGTCGACAGGTCAGTCGGCGTGGCAGCAACCAGCAGAGGCTCACTAGCAGCCAGGTAGCTGCCCATCACAGCAGCAGCAGGCCGGTGGCCCCACTGCGCCAGGCCCCAGCCCAGGTTGCACAGCTGCAGCAGCTGCATGCGCGGCAGCAGCGGCTGCGCAGCCTGCAGCAGTGCATGCAGCCAGGGCTGCGGCGGAGGGCTGCCGCCACCTAGTGTGACAAGGGCCAGTGCAAGCTGGCTGATGCCTATTGCATTGAACTGCGGCATGGCTGCGCCTGAGGCTGCATAGAAGGACTGCAGCCACTGCTCAGGCGCCTGGAACCTGCACAAGCAGCAGAATGCAGGGCAGGAGCACAGCACGGCGTGATGAGTTTCTGCAGATACAACATTGCTGCACAGCTGAGGGGACAGCAAGCACAATGTGAGAGCACCCGCAGCGTGCAGCAACATACACAAACAGGCGCGGTGCAGCCACATCACGATCTGGTACAAAACTGTTGGATCATCGGTTTTGTTGCTGCTCGTTGCACTCTTGGTGATGCTGCTTTGGATCCGCAACTACCGTGGCTACTGTCGCAGCTGGCCTCACAGTTTGAAACGTACATCGACTGCAGTCAAAGCTACGTCAACAGTGTTGCTAGTGTCTACGGCAAAATAAGCTTCACTGCATTCTGACAAGCCTGAGACTGGTTGCACCACCTGGAACAGCTGGAAGGCATGCAGACCCACGGCACCCCTCCATCCCCAGCAGCTGCTGCTGCTGCTGTTGCTGCTGCTGCCGCTGCCACGCACCTCCAGCAGGACAGCCCCCAGGCTGCATTGCTCAGGTTCTGCGGGCTGAACCCTGCCAGCTGCGGCTCAGCCGCCTCCAGCCAGGCAGCGATCCAGATATCTGGCGGCCTGTAGCCCAGCCGCGCTAAACCATACACCATGATGGCCAGCTGGCCGGGCTGTGCTTCTGCAAGCTTGGCCTGAGCAGCCTTGCAGAAGCTAAGCAGCCAGGCGTCACTAGGTCGCACACGCGCAGCAGCTAAGCCCCAGATCAACCTGCGGCACCATAGCAGCAGCAGCAGCAAGGGCAGAGGTTGAGTGGGGTGCTGGTAACACACAGGATGTGTGCGGCACATGATGCTTGCACGGGCAAGATACACAAGTTGTCTTGTGCGCGCTTGAGGCGCGCCTTTCTCTTCAGCCACAGCTCTACTTCATGCAAGCCTGCAGCTGGTGGACGTCCTGCATTGCCAGGCAACACTGCTGTAGCACATGCTGCCCAGCTGCCAACGACCACACGCCTGAACAGCTCCACAATGCTGCAAGCCTGCAGCTGGCGTTATGTTTTGACAGCAAGATAAGGCTGCTGCGGCAGATGCTGCCAAGCAGCCAGTGTTGCACACCTGAACAACTCCACATTGCTGCAGGCGTACAGGTCATCAGTGAGTGCTGCTGCTGCAGCGGCCAGCAGCGCAGGCCTGGTGTGTCCCAGCTTGGTGGTGCAGTACACCAGGGACGCCAGCTCAGCGGGACGCATCAAAGGAAAGCTTGGGACAGCACCTGCGTCATTGCTGTGCTGCTGCTGCTGCTGCTGCTGTGGCATGACAAGCGCTGATGCACGGTCCAGCAGCGCCTACAAGGCAGGCAGACAAGACAGCCGCATCAGCAGTGATGAGGTCTTGCAGCAGTTGCCGAGAAGCACGCACTAACAGCATGCAAGCGCAAGGCAACGGCTGACATCCCAGAGCTGTGGCAGCCACAAGGGCGCAGCACGTTCATGTCCAGCACCCCTACCGTGCAACAGCACACTCGCTGGGCCACGCTGAAGGTGCAATTGCCAGCAGCACGACACACGGTGGACCGCCCCATACTACGATGTAGCGACTACATAACGTGCATAACAACACCAGGCAGCGCAATGCAAAGCACGCGTTACCACAACCCACCTGCATTGCATGCTCGCCACGCTGCCGCAGCTCCTGCCACTCCCGCTGTTGCTTCTGCGTGCCGCCACGTTGCTGCTGCTGCAGCTGCTGCCAGTCGCTGCTGCGCACTAACACCGCCAGCGCCCCCACCACGCTCACTGCATCCAAATCACACAGGCAGGGCCCCCACTGGGGGCTCTCCAGCAGCTGCAGCAGCTGCCCCAGGCCCTGCAGCTGCCGCAGCGCGCCACTGAAGCTCCTGTTTTTGTCTGCCAAGCTCTGTTGACGTCGCTGCTGCTGCTGCAGCTGCAGCTGGTGCTCTGGCTCTTGTTGCACAGGAGTGTCACAGTGCTGCTGTTGCTGCTGCTGCTGCTGCTGTGGCATGTTGAGGGTGCCGGTCACTCCTCTGGGCAGGATGCCTCGAAGCTGCTTCACAGTCAGACAAGGTGTCCAGCAGCGGGGAGTGGCAAAAGGCGAAGAGCGCAGCACACATGCAGTGAGTGGCTGCAGCAGCACGCTCTATGTGGCACGGCCAGCTATGCGCAACGGGCAAGCGCACACGAAACATGCAGGCCGCCATGCTCCTGGTTGGCGGCACTGTGCAAATCTAGAACCTGCGCAGCCACTGTTGCTGCTGCTAGCAAGCCCATTCATCCTACTAGCTGCTGATAGCTTCTATCAGGCATGGACCGGCACCACAGCCAAAGCTAGCATCATACAGCTGCCCTGGTTAGCCGCTGGTGACCAATAAGCATGGCAGCCATGCACTGTCAAGCTGCGCACCTCTCGCAGTGAGCCAGGCAGGCTGCTGAAGCTTGCTGCTGGCCGCTCCTTGATCAGCAGCCGCCCTACATACGTGCCCTGGCTGCTCTCATGCACAACCTGAGGCAGCTGCGTCCTGCTGCGCCTGTGTTGCTGCTGCTGCTGTTGTTGCTGTTGCTGCAGTGGTGGGGCAGGTGCAGCTGTGCCTGATGGTGTATCATTGACTGCAGCTGCATCAGGGATGGCAGCTGCAGTTGCTGCAACACGTGCGGTGCGCGTGCGCCGCCTGGTTGGCTGCCAGGGGTTGGTGCACAGCTGTGTCTGCATGTGGCATCAACATGACACACAGCAGCACCAGCAGAAGTATACATGCTTATTCAAGCAAGCCAACCATAATCAAAGAACACAAATTATTGATAACGCTGCTTACCAGCGGTGCTGACAAGCACGGCTGCTGTGGTGTGCCTGAGGTGTGCTGCAGTTGGCCACATCGTGTACTAGACGTGCGGAACAAGAAAATTTGCATTGTCTAATGAAAACAGACTAACCAGAGACGATAAGGGGCACAGTGAGGCAGCGAGCAGCAAGCTGACGCCTGGTGCTCTCTATGGCGAGCCCGCTGCTGTTTAAAGGCGCATCTAACGCGAGACTTGGAGGATGATAGAGTTGCTCTCAACCGGACGAGCTGTCCTTCCGGTGCTGCTGCTCGGCAGGTCATGACATGCCAGTTCGTGTGTCACTCTTCAGCATCATGCTGTTGCACCGCAATAGTTTGATCATTCTCACGTGCATGTGTTAATGGAAGAACCGAATTTGCTGCCGCAACGTTAGCTCACATGAGCGACAAGTGTCGAAGTGCGAAGATGAGGCACTGCTTGCTGCTCAAGGCCGATCCATGCAAGAAAGACGTTCAGAAACGCAGTTAACTTGGATACTTGCTGTTTCCGTAAACCCAACGAGTATGACGATGTAAGCAGAGGGACAAGGACAGCAGCGAGTCCCTCTCTGCAGTGCCGCATGGATGCATTCTTGAGCTGGGAGGATCTGTTCGACGCTGTTGTCGCCCGGGTGAGCAGACAGTTTCTCTGGGTATGTCGCCTCAGAGCTCCTGGCTTGCACTTCTGCACATTGGCCGGTCCAAGTATCTGTCCTGACACAGCCTGGCCAAGGTAGCCAATAAGTGTAAACAGCAGGTACCAAGGGTGGCGCCCTGCGCCAACCTGCTTGCAGACCCACATCATTGTATATTCACTTATATCCGCGCGCTGCTTGGCTCTTGACCCTGTATTGTGGCGTGTGCCTGCTGTATGCTGCCTGCACCTCACTACTGCTGGGCCTGCTACCACAGCACATTGCATGTCACTTGGACAGCTATGCACTGGCTGCAGCTCGGCTGGTGTGCAGACGCTGGGGCTGCAGCTTTGGCAGCTGCGTGCAGAGCCTGTCATTTCGGCTGTGTGCTGGTAGCATGCAGCCAGAGCAGCTTGAAGGATCACATGCATCACCACACTGGTTCAAGCAAGCTCAGGCACGATTGCCCTGTGTCCGCCATGTGATTATAACTGTAACAACAGTCGCTGCTGCACTATCCAAGGCGGCTGCCAGCGGCAAAGGCAGCAGTTTCCTTGCGCATGCTGTGGCACATCAACACCAGCCAACACACAGCCAGCGCTACCAGCAGCAGCAGCAGCAACAGCAAAGCAGCAGTGAGGCAGCTTGCAGCAGCTGCTGGATCAGCCTGCAACGTGCAAGCAAGTGCAGCCATGGTGCCTGCTGGCACTGTACAGCAGTGCCACAGCTACACCAGCACGGTTTGCTTGCACATCCGTGCCATGCAACATCTGGCAAATACAGGAGCTGCTTGCAGCTGCCCAATTCGCTGCAGCAGCTGACCGCCTTGCAGAGCGTGAGGTCGCTGCAGGTCACAGCAGGTGAGGCATGCAATGCTTGACATGTTTGAGTTTCAGGGTAGCAGTAGCTTCACAAATACGCTGCAGTGCAGCCTCGCTGGCAACCAGGCCCAGCTCATCCTGGCTGAGCATGAGGAGGCACAGCATGTTACCTGCCTGTCATATGCAGCTGTCATATACATGCATTCAACATGTCCGAACATGTGCTTGATTGCAGCGCAGCAGAGGCACACAGCCACTGTAGCCAGCTGGAAGCCTGCTGTAACTGCGCACTGGGCACCTGTCCTGCCTGCAGGTGATGGGTTTGCAGCGCTGCCGCTGCACGCCATCTCCCGCCTGACACAGCTGACGCAGCTGCGCCTACATTGCAGCTGCAGCCCGCAGCAGCTGCACACGCTGTGCAGCACCCTGACACGTCTGCAGCACCTGGAGCTAGGCAGCGCTGCAGCTGCTGTTGGAAGCACTGCCTGCAACGCGGTGTTTGGCTGCAGCACCCCGCAGCACAACAACAACAGCAGCAGCTTCAATCGGCAGTTGCGGGTGGCTTGCAGCAACCCCGGTGCAACAGCAGGCCCTGATGGTCTGTCTGCAGTTGGCTTGATGCACAGCACCCTGCAGCACCTGACGCTCAAAGATGGCTGCATCACAGCAGCAGGCGGGCCAGCAGCGGCAGCATGGGCGCTGACAAGTGCAACGCAAGGAGTTGGTGTGCTGCCTGCGCTTGCGGGTGCCGGCGTGTTATGCTGCTGCCTGCCGCTGCTGCCGCAGCTGAGTGAGCTGACATCGCTGTGCCTGCTGCCAGCAGATGGCTGTGGGGCCATGCTGTCAAAGTGAGTGATGACACTCGCAGGGTGTCAGCCCAACTTAGGAAGTGGAGGTGTGCACAGGCAGCTGGCCCTGCTTGTGCAGCCAAGATGGCCAGGGCACACCAGCTGGTGTGCCAGCTCTGCAACAGCAGCAGCACCTGCTCCCTTGCTAGATGCATGTGCGTTGCCCCGCATGCAAGCGCCTGGCTGGAGCCCGCAATATCTGTATCACAATTTGCATATGCACAATACACTGGTGTGGCTTGCTGCTGCCAGGCGCCTGTCGAAAGCACTGCCTTGTTTTTTGCTTAGAACAAGGCAGTGCTTTCGCTGATGCAGCTGTATGCGCAATCTGCTGCGCTCTGCAGGGCGTTGGTGCCGTCCAGGCTGCTGCAGCTGTCTGCACTGAGCCGCCTGCAGCAGCTGGCCCTGCCTGCAATCCAATACGACTCCTGCGGCATCACCCACATCAGGCGCCTGCCGCAGTTGGCTACAGCATATGACGCGGCTGTAGCGGCCGTGCTGTCATGTTTGACTGCGTTGACCAGGCTGTGCTACAGCCTCTCAGGAGCGCCGGTTGATGCTGACCTGGCGCCGCTGGCTGCAGCTGCTGCGCTGGTGCAGCTGCAACTGCAGGTGGTGTGGCAGCAGGAGCAGCTGCTGCGGCTGAAGATGCAGCAGCGGCAGGTGCAGGAGATATCAGGTGGGTGTTGTGGAGGGCCTTAGGACTTACTGCAAGACGGAGAGCTTTGGGATGTGGTGTGTGAGGGTATGCTGGGCAGTGACTAGATGGTGAGTGCTCGGCAGCAGGGCTCTACCTGGAGCATCCTTGGCAAGCTTGTACTTTGGGACTGTCGCCTGCAACCAAGGCGCAGACACAACGGTTGCACGCTCATTGCTGTTGTGTTGCAATAGAAGCAGTGTTGCACACCATACCTTGAGCAAACAAATGCCCATCATTGTCAGGCAAGCAGTGATGACCCAAATCATCTGCCCTCTGCCTTCCATCACAGACCAAGCCCCGCTCCAGCAACCACATACCTCAACAGCTGCAACAGCAGCAGCTGCAACAACAGCGCCTCACGCCGCCAGCATCAGCAGTAGCGCATTGACAGCAGCAGGCACTGCCTGGATGGCCCGGCTAGGCAGCGTGCAGCTGCTGCTGCCACTGGCAGGTGACTGCCTGCAGCCGCTGGCGCCGCTGCTGCAGCTGCCCAGCCTGTGCAGCGTGGCCATCAGCAGCTGCCAGCCAGCTGGAGGGCCCCTCATGCAGCAGCTGGCCGCAGCAGGGGGCCTGCAGCAGCTGAGCATCCAGGTGAGCAGATGCAACAGATGCCACAGATGCCTTGCTGCACTGATGTCAAGTCGCGGTTTTGGCGGCGGCTCCCCTTGCGCAGGCTGCAAATTTTCTTTACAAACATCGCATTAGCCTGGAAGGGGCCTGGCCTGCTGTGCCTGCATTGCAGCCGCTGTGATGTATCAGTAAATGTGGCACAGCAGCTACATGTCACGTGTTGCGGCACCAGGCATCAGCAGGATTGGCACTAGCTTGTAGAGCAGTTGCCATTGCTGCACACAAGCCAGGTCAAGTGCAGCGCACACTAATGACACGTTTGTGCGCACGTGTACGATTTCTGCAGGGTATGAGCCTTCCTGCTTGCTTCAGCAGCAGCACAGCTGACAACACACAGGTGGCTTCCCGCAGTGCAACAGCAGCAGCAGTAGCAGAGGAGATTGCCAGAGGCTTGACTGCGCTGCAACTGCCTGGGGTGCTGATGCAGCTGACGTGCCTCACTTCACTGCAGCTGACGCTGACAGCAGGTGAGGCTGCAGAGCAGGATAAGCAGCCTGCAGCTGGCTGCACATGCAGCAGAAGAGGTCTGGGTGCAGCCTGCATGGTGCACAGCAACATTCAAAACAAGCAGGGCCACACATGCAGGAAGGGCTCTGGGTTCTGCCTGCATGGTGCAAGGGCGCTTGGTGGCCAGCACCTTCGCAGGCCATGGGTCTATGCAGAGCATGCACATACAGCTGATTGCTGCTGATGACGATAAACTACAGCCCCGCTCACTTGGTCAGCAGTAACAGAGCATTGCTGAACGATGTTTGGCTTTGGCTGACCTTGCTTGCTGTGTGTTGTTGCAGGCAGCTGGCGTCAACACCTGCTGTGTGACAGCGTGGCACTGGCTCTCAGCAGCTCAGCGCAGCAGCTGAGGCAGCTGGACATCCAAACACTGGAAGTGACCAGGGACAGCAGCAGCGGCAGCAGCAGTAACAGCAATGGCCTGGGCAGCTGGTCTGCAGGTGCTGTAGAGAGGCAGGTGAGGGCTGCACAAGACACAGGCAGCGCCAGGAGCACAATACTCATGAGACACATGATCATGTGTGTGGCTGTGCAGTGTGTCATGTGTAGAAGTACCGTACGCTGCCTGAAGGTGCTGATGTGTCACCCAGCTGACAGCTCTACTGTTGCGCGTCCTGTTGCGCGCTTCGCCACAGCTGCAGCACATATGTGGGGTGCCCTGCTCTGTGGTGCCCACTAATAGTGTGTTGCCGCCGTTGCGCTGGCCTGCACATGCTCGCACAGCAGCATCGCGGGCACCCTGCTGCACACACGCAGGGCTCTGCTGGCTGCTGCCTAACAGAGTGTGGCATTGCAGCGCTGCTGAGGATGCCGCAGCTGCTGGCAGCCACAATCGCCTCTCCCGTCCGCCTGGCTGCTGCACCACATGGCAGCAGCAGCAGCAGCAGCAGCAACAGCAGCAGCTTCCGCGGTACCATGCCCTCTGCAACAGCAGCATGCCAGCTGCAGAGTCTCCACCTGGCCCTTGCTGTTGAACCTCTGGTGCCACCCAACCCAAGGCTGCTGCTGTATGCAGCGCTGCAGCAGTCGTGTGGTGATGTGAGCAGCAGCGGCATCGGTCTGCTGCAGCGTAGGGCAAAGGGCCGGAAACCCACCAAGTACAGGTGATGCGGTGGTCGCTGGCAACCGGGTGGTTGCTGCCAGCAACAAGCGCTTCGACTTGCACAGCACCACCAAACCTTCCCAGCTTCCCATATTTTTGCTTCATTGTGTGTTGCAAGTTGCTGCCCCGGACTGTATAGCATCAGCCCTGCAGCATCTGCTTGTCTGACACTGCCGTTGTATGCTGTCTCTCGCTGCACATCTTGCCAGGTTCCCTGCTGTGCCTCCCATCCTGGCAGCGCTGCCGCCAAGCCTCACACAGCTCAGCCTGCAGCTGCCAGGCCTGGGCAATGCAGCACTGCAGCAGCTGCTGCACGGCTGCTGCCCGCGCCTGCAGCAGCTGCAGCTGTTCTGCGGCAGCAGCAAGCTGACTGCAGCTGGGCTGCAGCTGCTGGGTGGGGCAGGGCCAGCGCTGCATGCGGTGACGCTGCTGGTGCCAGCCAGCAATGCTGCGCATGTTGTGAAGCAGTGCGAGGCAGTGCGGGGCTTTGGGCAGCAGCAGCGCGTCAGCCTGATGACGCAATGCAGCTCAAGGGCTGCTGACAGCTATGAGCAGCAGGTGCAGCAGCAAGTACAATCCCTGGTCGCAGGAGCCGCCCGCCGCACAGGCTGCAGCAGCAGCCCTAGCGACAGCAGCGTTGCCGCAGGTCCGGATGCAGCTGCAGGTGAACCTGCACGGCAGCAGTGCCACTGGCAGCAGCTGTGCGATCAGCTGCTGGCGCCGCACCTGCTGGATGCATCGGACGGGGAGGTGCAGCTGTCAGATGAATTTGAGGCTGTGCGTGCTGATGCAGTGAGTGCGGGTGCCAGCAGTGCACTGGGTGCAGCGGGAGCCTCATGCTTGAGGGTGGTGCCGGCAGCTCATGTGTATCTTGGGGATGTTGTGCAGGACGACTGCGGGCTGTCTGGTGATGATGAGTGAGGCTTGGCTTGCAAGCTTGTTGAGTGTGTTGGGTTGCGGCGTGTGCTGCTGGCGCTAGCCTGGTGGTCATGGCTAGCCCAGCGTCAGTGAGTTTGAATACCAGAGTTGTATGCTGTCGACAGAGCGATGGCATTGGGGTGCACGAGAGTAGGCCCGGCCCAGACCTCTGCACACCTGCCGTGGTTTGTGGTTGGGCCCTTAGGGTGCTTCGGAGGCATGGTGCTGCAGGAATAGCGTGGTTGATTGATTACTGTAGTTTCTGAGTGGTAGCATAAGGAATTCAGTTATCTCGCAGTTCTCTGCTGGCTGGTAGCAACTTCCTTCTCCTGGTGCTGCTGCTGCCGCTGCTGCTGCTGCTGCTGTCAGTGGTGGCAACTTCTGTAGACGGTCCTTGACACGCCTTTCAAACGCACGGCGTACCACTTATGTTGCGCTTTATGTTGACCTCTCGTTATTCAGAAGAAATGAAGTGGAGATGCTGTTGCCAAGCACACACGGCTTCTTGTCAAGCACAGTTGTCGCCGTTTATCAACAGGATTGATGGTACCGCTCAGCTCGATTTGCAGATAGACAACATACTTTTTCGCGAACAGCAAGGATCGTGATCTCAGCTGGCGACCACCAGCAGACCAGCTCATGACGCTGTTGCTGCCGTTGAACTCAGGGCAACCCTTGAAGCAGGTGCGGAGTGTGGGCTTAGCCCGACTTCACTGGGAACGCACGGCTCCAAATGCTTGCTACAAACGGTCTGCGCATATTTTCCAGCAGCGTCAACGCCAGGCAGCACCCAAATAGCTCATGCTGCCCATGAGAAGGCTGCAGCTGCCTACCACCACGCTCTGGCCTGCACCCTGCTGCTGCTGCATGCAGCTCTGATTCTCTTGCCTCGCCGCTTCACTCCATGGCTGTGCCTTTGATGTTTGCTGCCATTTGCTTGTGTGCAGCTGCAGGTCATGAGCAGGCGGCATGTGTACACAGGCCAAGCAGCGGCGCCCTGCACATGTGCGCAGCTGCAGCAGAGCTTGTTGCTGCTGCAGCTGTGCCCTTAGTGCAGCTCAGCACAGCTCGGGGTCTGCAGGCTGCCGGAACATCTACCTGCAGCCGCCGGACTTGGGCGCGGCACACATTCACAGGATGGCCGTTGGCTCTGTGCGCACGCGTGCGCACGCGTACGCGCAGTGCAACATGAACGTGCGCAACCGTGCGCCAGCAGCTGTAGAGCTCATAACTGGAGCTTCATCACCACCAGGTTGGAGTCAGGTGCGCCAGGCTCAGCACGGCTGGGCGCAGAAGCTTCACACACTAAGCAATGCGTGCAGCTGACAGTGACCGCGACTCGCCTGCCTGCACAGCTGAGGCAACTCGTGCATGCGTTACAAACTTGCACATTGTGCCTGTGACAGGCCAGCGTGTGTTGTTGGTTTAGCTGGTGTATGTTGTTTTATACGTCTCAGAGCTTCAGCATCTCATCAACTCATCTCCTTTCCATGCTGCTGTTGTACTTCGTTGATGTTGCAGTGAGTACAGAGCTCCATCTGCAGCGGCGGAGGGTGCAGCGCAGCCGACGTCATCTGCATCAGCAGATACTGTCAGAGAGTTGTGAGAGTGTGCAGATGCTGCCAATCGGCTCTCTATAAAGCAGTTGGCATGGATTATCCCAGCAACGTGTCCGACAACAAGGGTGTGGCACGCGCTTCGTGCCGAACATTGTAGAAGCTTGCTTGCAAGTGACGAAGGCCGTCGGCTCGGTCCGCCTGCGCAGTTGCAGCATGTACGTCTGCAACCGTGCGCCAGCAGCTGCGGAGCTCATCACTGCGCCGCAAAGTTTGCCATGCCACCACCGGTATCACGCCAGGTAGGCCAGGCTGAGGATGAGACATCACGTGCAGCCACCGTCAGTAGCTGACAGCGACAGCGAGGGCGACTTTGATTGGCTCTCAATTGCAATTTGTGGTGCAAACATGCGCATACATGTGTGTGTTGTGTTGTAGCTGGCGTTTGTTGTTTTCCATCAATCAGAGCTCAAGCATCGCATCAACTCATCTCGCTGCCTTACTGCTATCTTACTTCATTGCCGCTGCAGTGTACTTCGCTTGCCGCTGAGCGGAACATGTCTTGAGGAGCCGGCATCAGCACATGCAGATACTGCAAGGCGTTGTGCAGATGCTGCCAGTTACCTGTGTGTGGAATGCAGCTGGCATGTATGTACGGAGGCGTGTGTGCGCATGTGTGTGTACATATGCATGCGTGAGTGCTTGCCCTGGTCGCGCTCGTGCTTGTTATGCGCCACATTCACTGAACACGTAGGGACTTGCCTGCAAACACGGGTGTCCGTATGTGTCATGCACGGGCAAGCATCCAGCGGAGGCGTGTGTGCACATGTGTGTGAACATGTTCACGCGTGAGTGCTTGCACTGGTTAACCAGTAACCAGCGCAACGTTGCGCTAGTGTCTGTAGTGATGCGCGCGGTCTTGCTGAAACACGCAGGAGCTTTCTGAAACATGTAGGGGCTTGCTTGCAGACGCGCGTGACTGCTAGGGAATGGATTGTGCAAGCGCAAGCATGTACAAGTGCGTAAGCATGTACAAGTGCATGCGTGAGTGCTTGTGCTGGTTGCGCGCATGTGTGCCGCCCATCAGTGATGCGTGGGCGTGTTGCTGAATCCAATACGGGCTTTTCTGCTTGCGCACATGTCTGTCCTATATCAAAAGAATGGGTTATGCACGCTCAAGCAACCAGCATCCAGCAGAGGTGTGTGTGCGCATGTGCTTGTACCGGTGCATGCATGAAGGCTTGCACTGCTTGCGCGCAAACCTGTCACATCGAATATGCGTACGCGTATTCGCGTGCGTCTTGCAGCAACGCATAAGGGCGTGCCTGCTTATGCGCTTGTGTGTGATGGAATGGGTTGAGCACGCGCAAGCATCCAGTAGAGGTGCATGTGTGCATGTGCGTGCACATGTGCATGCGTGAGTGCTTGGACTGGTTGCGCTATTGCCGGGTGATCTGCGCCGTCTTGCTGAATCACATAGGGCTTGTCTGCAGACGCGCTTGAGTGTTTTGAACTGGGTTCGTGCGTGTCCATCTGCTTGTACTGGTTCATGTGTGAGTGCTTGCACTGTTTGCACAAGTGCATGTCACATTGAATGAGCGCGCGTTTTGCAAAAGCGCACAGAGGCTTGCTTGCTTACGTTCGTGTGTTTGTGCAATGAGTTTTCCATCTAGCGCAAGCATGTGTGCGCATGTGCGTGTACATGTACAGGTTCACGCGTGAGTGCGGGCCCTGGTTGCATGCGTGTGTGTGATGCGCACGCGTCTTGAAGAAACACGTAGGGGCTTGCATGCTTGCGCGGATGTGTGTTATGTAATGGATTATGCATGTGCAAGCACCCAGCAGAGGCGTGCGTGCGCATGTGCTTGTACATGTGCATGCGTGACTGCTTGCACT
>QFBI01000978.1:504-32757 GCA_004335895.1 Chlamydomonas sp. AIC
AAATATCGCCGTAAGACAACCCCGCCGCTGCGCTGTTTGGTCATCACTGCAGGCATGCTGCGGAGCTTCGCGCGGCAGGCGCAGACAAGCTGTGCATTGTCAACAGCGAGGCAGGACTCAACCTTGGTGCCCAACTCCTGGCTGACCTCGGCAGCAGCGAGACCAGCGTGTCTCTGCTGCGGCGCGGCATTAATGAGGCCCTGGCAGTGCGCACAGCAGCAGACAACTCCACGCGCAACACAGCAGCCGCAGCTGAGGAAGCGCCAGCCGTTGCAGATGCTGCAGCGAAGAACGGCGCTGCCGCTGCTGCTGAGAAGAAGCAGAAGAAGCAGAAGCAGGTAGAGCTGTTTGTGTTGGATGGCAAGCATGCGTATGGGCTGCGGGCCGAGGCGCTGGCTCGTGCGGTGACGCCTGACCTGCCGTGCACGGAGTGTCCGTTGGTGCGGCAGCAGCAGGAGCTTGACATCCTGAGCAGCCTCGATGAGTCGCTGATGCCAACAGGCATGCTGAGCAGCAGCAGCAGCAGCAGAGCGGCGTCTGTGGTGGATGTGGATGCGGCAGCAGTGCCTGCTGCTGGGCTGAACGGCAGCAGCAGCAAGGGCGCAGCAGCAGCAGCGGCAGTGAATGCCAGTGTGGGCAGTAGCACACCTGGCGGGCCCGGATCTGTGTAAGTGGCCGGCGGCTGCAACAGCTGCTGCTGCTGCTGCCACGGGTTGCAGCTTTGAGTCTGGTGCTTGTGCTGGTACCATGTGATGTGCGCTGTCATGTGCGCTGTTGGTCATCTCTTTTTGTGCTCCATCATGCACTCTGTAGAGCTGAAAAGCTGGGTGGCGGCTGCATGGCTGTTCTGCTGAGGCAGCAGTGTTACTTCTGCTGCAGTGGTCTGTGTTGTTCTGTTTCTGGTCCTGTGGTGCTGGCTGGCTTCCTTTTTGGCTTCGCAATGGCTGGCCAAAGGCCTGAGTGGAGACGTAGGCTCACCAACACACGCCGCATTTCACATGTTAGTTCGTGCATGTGCAGCGCTCGTCAACTGGCGTGCTAGCTGCACTTGGCTGTTCGTGTATTAGCACGGGAGGGTGTCAGGGCAGGTCAGGCAGGAGGGTTTTGAGGTCAGCGGCCCGCCACCGATTGCTGCTTTGATATTAGGGGCTTTGAATTCGAATGAAAAGATGCAGTCAGGTCACTGGGCGCAGTGGAATGGGGGTGCAGTGCAAGAACCAAGCATGCATCCATGCATTGCGTGTGGCGTGTTGCGTGACTGCATGGTGCCTGTGGTGTGTCTGGTGGCCTGATTGCACATGTGCATTGAGCAATGCACTGCAGTTTGAGTAAACAGCGCCTGCACTTACGAGTGTGAGAGCTGCCATGGCTGCCTTGCAGAGCTATTACAAGGCTCGCAGGTGTGTCGCCTGTACTGTACAGAGGGGAGGAACGCTGTGTGTCCAGCTGTTCAGCACTTGCAGGGCTTTGTCCACCAAACCCTGGAGTGTTGTTTGGCTGCGGTGTACCACACATGTAGTTTAGTGTGACCGAGTGAGAGATCTGTGCCGCTGCATGTGCAGTGTCTGTGCAGCTGTGGCAGTGTGTTTGTACTGCGGCAGCTGCACAGCTGCACAGCTGCTGCATGGCACCTGTATGCTGCCTAGTTGCCAGCAGCTGCGCTGGCAGCTGGAAGCTGTCGGCCGCATAAGAACTGGATTTTCTTTGAAGGCATTCTATGATACTACCTAGTCGGAGCATGGCAATGTAGTAGCACACATGCTGCCGCCTGTGTTGTGCAGCTCAGTTTTGCGAGGCAGCTGCCGCCGGTTTGTGACGTCATCTGAGTCGTTTGATTACAAACAGCTGTAGCAGCATCTCGGCAGTGTCCTGACTGTGTCATACATAGGCATATCGTCACGGCGTCAACCTGGGATTTAAGCTCTCGCTGTTGCCTCAACACAACATCATCGGAGAAGAGGCACGGTTCGGGGGGTTGCCAGGGCCTGTGCCAGGGGCAGACAGTTTTGTGCTGGCGTGGTTGTACATGGTGAAGTTTCATTCGCAACATGCAGCTGGACAACACAACGGTTGCTTGTGGCGACGGCACTGCGGCAGCAAGCACTACTGCCAGTTTTGCAGCTGCTTTTTGAGTTGCTTCTTTTGGGTTGACACCAGCACCCGGGTGCTGTGCCTGTCACACACAATGCAATCCCTGTACAGCTGGCGCTGCACTGCAGTTGCTTTGCAAGCCCTGTACGGGCTTAAGCTTGTGTGCTGGAGCTTCAGTGCAGCCACTTGCAGTGCAGCGTACCATGGTGGCACTAGTAATGATGTTGTTGGTATGCCTGCAGCGCTTTGGAGCACGCTGAACCGCCACATGTGTACACTGAGCTGGGTGTTGCTGTTGTGCGAAACGCCTCGCTGCAGGATCTCTGGCTGTCGAGCGCCGCTTGTCAGGGCAGCGTGTTATCACTGGTTTGCTGATCTGGCACTGACTGTTTTGTGCACAAGTCTGGGGTGGTTTGGAAGGCCCAGCAAGATTGGAGCACATGTGCTGTGTCAGTATGTTGCGCCGTCATCTGGCTGTGTAGGTACGCTTTACGGCATACGGATGTGGACAGCTGCAACCACCGCCATCGTGCATGTTGCTGCGCCACGTGTGCACAGGCTTGCGTTGAACTATGGGCGACGCCGCTACATGTTTTGGTGTGAAGGCAGTCTGCCGTTGATGTGAACCTTTGATTGCGTCGGGGCGGTGCTGCAGATGGGCAGGCCAGTGTCAACCTGTTGGGGTGGCAGGGCGTGGAAACCCGTTAGTAACATGTTAGTAACATGGGGAATCACGTTCCGGCAGACCTTCACGCATATGCAGCTGATGCACCTGATCCACCTGTGTAGGTTTGCAAGGCCATGCAATGTCATGTGGGAGGCAAACCCGCCATGCCTATTTGCAGCAAACACGGCACCTGCAAGGGCGCTGCAGATCATTAACGCGTGCAGGCCTGCAAATCCAAGGGCGCAAGCTCTTGCTTTGAACAGCATCTAGCGAGAACCACAGCTCATAACGTGCAGCACGTGCAGCACATGTGCACAGGCTGCTCCTGCTGCACACCTGCACCACGCCCACACATAACAACACAGCACGACTTAACTCAACTTGCCTGCCTCTAGTTGGTTGCTATGGAACCAGTGCTAAACAAAATGCTTGGTAACGTCTGCTCGTTGCAGAGTTGTTGACCTGATGCACATGCAAGATCTCAATCAACATAGTGAAATCGCAGCCTGCCAGCGATGGTCCTTCACCGCCTCCTCTTGAAGGCTTTCGGCTTGCGCTGTGCAGCCTCTGCTGGACCATCTTGCGGCTGCTGCTGCTGCTGTAGAGCAGTGGCAGCCGCGCTGCTGCCGCCTGCACCCAGTGCTGCTGGCGCTTCCGGCGCTGCAGCCACACCCGCACCATCAGTCAATCCCTGCGCTGCTTGAGCCGAAGCTGGCTCTGGTAAGCTGCCGCCAGCTTGCTGCCGCTGCTGCTGCTGCTGCTGCTGCTGCTGCTGCTGCAGGTACTGCTGCCGCTGCAGCTCCAATGCTGCCAGTGCCTCGTTGTCAAGCAGCTGTGTAGCTTGATCTAGGTCCATGGCATCAACAGGTTCTGCTGCTGCTGCTGCTGCTGCTGCTGTTGCTGGCTGATCTGGCTCAAGCTTTGGTGCTGCACCCAAAGCTAGCCCCAGTTGCTGCAGCTGCTGCTGCTGCTGCTGCTGGCTGATCAGCAACCGCTCCTGCTTCACTGAAGGCAGCAGCTGCTGCAGCTGCTGCTCGTTGCCGTGCTGCTGCAGCTGTGCTGGCTCGTCTGACTCGTCGTCTTCTGTCTCTGCGCCATATGCTGCTGCCAGCGCCTCATCATCAGTGTTGTGCTCCTCCTCACCCTAACGGCAGCAGCAGCAGCAGCAGCATCGTGGTCACAGCAGGTGCAGTGTCAGCAGTTGCAGCAGTTGCCAGTCAAACACCAAGCTGTGTTGCCGCACAAGCTGTTGTAAACGGACAGACAGCGGCAGCGATAGCTTGCTGCTTGTTGCTGCAAAATCTGTCTGTTGCAATGTCGGTGTGTTGCAGTGTGGCCTTGATGCAAGCAGTGACCGGCTGCTGGCTGCTGCTGCTGGTGGCGATTGTCACTGCTGCTGCTGCTGCTGTTGCTGCTGCTGCTGCTGCTGCTGCTGCTGCTGGCAGCATTGCCTAGCCTGGCAGCAGAGTGCCGCCCCACCTGCAGCTGCTCCAGCTGCCGGGCTTGCTGCTGCACTGCATCAGTGAGTGCTTGGATGCGCTCTGACTTCTTGTTCAACAGCATGGCAAACTGCAGGACCAGACAGCCAAGCAGCAGCAGCAACAGGGGCAACAGCGGGCATTAAAGCAGTTGCTTGTGCATTGAATGCAGCTGTCGCATGCTGTCACAAACCACCCTGCCAGCGTACCGCCTGACATGACAACCATATGATGCATCTGTGTGTCATCTACCTCACTGCTGCATTGTACCTGCAGCACACGAAGAACACTTGGTGGCATGCGTACGGACTGCCAGATTGCACCACTTCAAGCAGCAGGTTGCATCTTGGCGGTGACATGCAGCAGGCATCAATTGAACATATTTTAAATCCCGTCAACTGAATCAAATTTATTCTTTGACATACCTTGGTGAACAGTGCCTGCTCCTTGCCCTGCCACCCCTGCGTCTTCTGCTGCAGCTGCTGCTGCCGGTCGCTGAGCGAGCGCTCCAGCAGCAGCTGCGCCTTGCTTGACCCGTCCATGGCAGCCTGGCGGCAGCAGCAGCAGCAGCAGCAGCAACAGCAGAAGATATTGTTACGGCGGTCATTGCTAGTGGGTGCAGCAAACTGAAGCAATATCAACTGCAACACACTGCAGGACTGCCAATCACCGCACCAAATTGGAGCAGGTCCTGGCAGCAGTGGAGCCTCGTGATGTGGCAGCAAGTTCCTGATGAGTTGCTTATACATACACTGCAAGCAAGAGGCAGCTGTCTGCCTCACCTTCATCGCACTGTATGAGCTCATGATGTGGGCCATAATGAACCGTATGGCGCTGCTGCTGTCCTGCTGCTGCTGCAGCGGCGGCGTGACGCGCATCATCTCCCGCACGTGGCTGTTGCTGCGTTGCCAGGACCATGTCAGCTGCACACAGGCAGAGGCGGAGGTGGGAGCAGGGGCGGGGGCTTGTCATTTGGGTGTTGTGCTGTGCAGCTGACGGTGGCAGTCAGAGCTGGCACGTCACAAGTGGCACACAAAGGGTTTGACAGAGCAGCAACCGCCAGCTGCGGCAGGCTCGGCGGCATGCACATGCATGAGCAGTGCACGGAAGTTGTCAAAGGATCCAAGTTTCAGAGTGACTGGCATTGTTTGCATGAGAGACAAAGTTGCTGGCGCAAGGTGTGGGTGCCAGTGTGTGCTGCATACCTCTAGCTGCTGCTCAGGTCCGCGTGGGGGCTGGCGAGCACTGTAAGTGTATTGGGGTGCTGCTGCTGCTTCATCCGCAAGCGCCTCCTTTGCTCTCCTCCACGCAGCGTCAGCGTCCATCGCCTGGTAGGCGACAGTGCAGCCTGCAGGAAGCATGCATGTGGCATGACATGCTTGAAGCGTGCTTCCAGCTACTCAAACACTGTTAGAGTGAAGCTGTTGCAGCATGCCGCTAGGTGTGCTTGGGAGGCATTCAGCATGCGGGTTTGCAATGTGTTTGCAGAGTGCATGCATGCAGCAAGCATACTTCAACATGAGATGACCACAGCCAGACTTGAACATCAGCTAACAGGCTTCGCAAGCGCAAAAGTGTACCTTTAACCAGCTAGAACTGTTGCATACTGGACAATTCCCAACCTGTTGCGCTCCAAGCATCGCTGCAGTCTGTGAGCCAGATGTCAAATAGTCTGCTGTGGTCATGCCAGTGCACCAGCACAAACAGTGGACCTGCAGGTCCCTTGCTGTCAGCATTTTCAAGCGTCCTGCAGGATGCTGACAAGGCAGCTTCAGTAGTCATAAATGGGGTTTCACCAGTGTGCTGCTGGCGAGAAGAGGAAGTGAATCACAATGACGGGAGCTGTACAGCACAGCCCTTAGTAATGCTACAGTGTCCAGACAGGTGCCTCAATTCCAATGATTAACGATGAATTGTGAGATGAATGTGTTTGCGATCGGGCTGCCTAAGCACGGTTATACGCAAGAAGGAGACGTTGCTTCAAACAAAGCCCTGGTGACGCATGACACTTGCTCAAATCAGACGGCCCCACTTCCCGCTATGTCTTGTTTAATTTGCAACTATACTTGTACGATTTTGACCAACGCGGAACATAGTCACCAGCTCACCGACACCTGCTGCACCGGCGGCATGCAGCAGTAAACTGCCCCCACTTTTGCGACTTGTGGATGCTCATCTGCAGGAGAGCTCTGTGCATAGCTATGGCTCAGCAGCCGGTGGTTGATAGGTCAGCCTTCAAACAGGTCATCAAGCTGCCTGCGCTGAGGGTGCCCACCAAGGCATGCAATGACCTGATGCGCAAGCTGCGCGGGTGAGCAGACGAAGCAGCAGCAGCAGCAGCAAGGGCGGCAGCAACGAAAGGATAAGGTTACCGTGTGGGTATAGTGCTTGTAAATCTGTAACAGATACAGTTCTAGGCAATTGGTATATACTCTGCAATGGGGGCTCAGCTGGGCAACCGCAAGTCACAACTGCATCGCATGCTGCTCCTCTGAAAGGATGGCTTTCAGCTAATCCTGCAAGCAGGCTGCAAGTCAGCACTATGCTTTCTGACACAGCTGCCCCTCTGCTGTGTTGTTGTGTTGACCGCAGCAGGTTCACCTTTGACCTGCCAAAGACCAAGTGCATCGTGCATGATGGCGACAGGCAGGATGTGCGGCTGCTGCTGCTGAGCCAGGAGGTGGACCCGCAGGGTGAGCAGCAGCAGCAGCAGCAGCAGGAGCAGCAGCCTCAGCAGCGGTGGCAGCACCAGCAGCAGCACCAGCAGGAGTAGGAGCAAAGGCAGCTTGAGGAGCAGCGGCGGCAGCACGGGCTGAGTCACCCCGCAAAACGTCAGCCGGTTCTGTTGGGAGCAGCAGCTGCGCACAGGAGTAACAGGACATGTGTCGCGCCCTGGAGGTGTTGTCAAGTCATAGCAGCGACTGTAGCTTGCACCTGTCTGTGCACTGAACAAAGCTGGCCAGCAATGTAATGCAGCCGCCAACAGCAAGGTCCTTCCTGCTGCTGAACAAGCAAAGTTCCAGAAAGAAAACACTGACCTCCTCCTGCTGAGCGCAAGGCGTGTGCTGCTGCTCTTTACCCCACTGTATGTGGGCATCAACCCCCTGCCCTGCCATGCCCTGCCCTGCCATGCATCACCTGCCTGCCTGCAGCGTTCAGCCCCGACCTGCAGGCGCTGCTGCAGCCGGTGGAGGGCTGGGAGCTGACCAGCCACGACATGACGCTGGAGTACCAGCACTTCACCGCAGATGCGGTGCTGCGGGTGAGCTTGCGCTGCATTGGAAGCATCCTGATGTTGTGCAATCAGCAGGTACTTTCTGGCACAGCAGCAGCCTTACAAATGTGTGTACAGAATGTGCCGCAGATGGCGTGGACAAGCGGCAGATGCCGTGCTACAGGCGACAGCTTTCAGCAGTGCCGCAGGCAGTCACTGTGTCCAGCAGCAATTGCACTGTGCAGCGCGAAGCTGCTTCCATCAGGGAGCGCGCGCTGTACTGCTGCCATCGTGTGCAGTAGGCAAGGTGCCCGCCTCCTTGCAGACTCATCTGGAAGCTGCTGCTGCTGCTGCTGCTGCTGCGCTTGAATCACCTGCAGAAGCTGCTGCCGGAGGGGGTGGAGGTGCCCACCTCGTTTGAGTCCATCGGCCACATCGCGCACCTCAACCTGCGCCCAGAGCAGCTGCCGCACAAGGCGCTCATAGGCCAGGTCATTCTGGACAAAAACCCCACGCTGCGCACAGTGGTCAACAAGGTGCGGCGGCTGGCTGTGCAGCAGCCATGATCACCGTCATCATGTTGTCAACAAGCTATAGTAATGACGCAATCGGCCTAGTGCAGAAGTTCCAGTGCAGCAGAGAGACACTGGCAGTTACACGCAAAGCAGGCTGGGAGCCCGCGGCCAGCTTTCGCATGTCAATCTCTGCCTATGGGTGGTCTCTGCATGCACCCCAAGCCAACTGCTGGCTGTAGCCGCTGTGCAGCGGCTGCACTCCAACATGCTCTGCTGCTGCTGCTGCTGCTGCTGCTGCTGCTGCTGCTGCTGCTGCTGCTGCTGCAGCTGGGCAGCATAGAGAACGAGTACCGCGTGTTTGACATGGAGGTCATCGCAGGGGAGCAGGCCTTTGAGACGGAGGTGTCACAGCACGGCGTGCGCTTCAGGCTAGACTTCTCCAAGGTGAAAAGATGCTGCAGCCAGGTGCAATATATGTTGCATACAGTGGTCGCTACTGCAAGGTGTAGTAGTGTTCAGTTGACATAAGCTGCATATGTATGTTACCTTGGGGCAGGTGCAGAAGGCGATGTGGGTGCAGCGGCAGCAGCAGCATGCTGAGCTGGTGGTCAGCGCAGCGCTGTGCTGCTCGTAAACTGCTAGCCCCCACTCTGTGACATAATTGCGCCTACACACCAAAAACACATGCTGCTGCCATTGTTCACTACAAGGTGCCTGCTGTTCCTCGACCTCACAATGCCTTGGTGTGACGGTGATTGTCCAATGCATACTTGAACAGGTGTACTGGAACTCGCGGCTAGAAACTGAGCACAAGCGGCTGGTGGCCAGCTTCCAGCCCGGGGAGGTGGTGGCTGACATCATGGCAGGCATAGGGCCCTTTGCGGTGCCAGCTGGCAAGCACGGCTGCAAGGTGAGGCTCTGCCGGCACCTTTGCAGCAGCAGCAGCAGCAGCAGCATAAGCTGCTGATGCTGACCCGTCAGTCCAGGCCGCAGTACTCACTCGCCGGCAACCGGCTCTGCCGGCACCTGCAGCTCCAGCAATATCAGCGCAAGCTCAACAGACACCAGCGTTACTGCAGCTTACACGCATGAGCCATGCAAAAGGCTGCATGCCCTTCAGGCACTTCCACAGCAAGAAACCTGAGCTGACACGTGATTGGTTCATGCTGTCACCCCGTGCTGTCACGCTGCACAGGTGTTTGCCAACGACCTTAACCCGGAGAGTGCAAAGTACCTGGCGCTCAATGTGCAGCTCAACCGCGTTGGGGCCCAAGTGACGCCCTTCAACATGGACGGCCGCCAGTTTGTGCGGCTGCTGCTGGCAACGCCAGGCGGGCCAGTGGAGCAGCTGCCGCCACCAGCAGCAGCAGCAGCAGCAGAGCAGGCAGCAGAACCTCAGCAACCTCAGCAGCAGCAACCCCAGCAGCAGCAAGACGCAGGTGCCGCAAACCAGCAGCCAAACCAGCAGCAGCAGCAGCAGCAGCAGCAGCCAAAGCGCAAGCTAGTAGCTGAAGTGCCTCCTGCAATCCCGCCAGGCTGGAGGCCGCCCCCTGGTGGCCTGCACTTCCAGCATGCGGTGATGAACCTGCCTGCCTCAGCAGTAGAGTTCCTGGATGCATTCAGGGGCGCCTTCTGCCCTGCCAGCTGGGCTGGGCAGGCGCTGCCGCTGGTGCACGTGTACACCTTCATGAAGAATGAGAGCGAAGCAGGTGCGGCAGCAAGGTTGCATCTGCGGCAGTGGCTGCCGCCAGAGCTCATCAAAGGATGGATGCTAGTCAGGTGCATGCAACTGCAGCTACAAACATGCTGATGACGTGGGTCAAGTTGAAGGTCTGGTAGGAGGGGAGCACGCAAGGCATTACATGTGCTGCAGCTGCACGCCTGCGCGGTGCAGCGCGGCGCAGCCGCACTTCAGGGCGATTGCCTGCGGTGGCACAACACGGCAGCTTCAGCACGCTCTGTAACTAGGGCAGGAATCTGCCCTGCCCACCCGTCTACCATCACTGCTGACATCACTGTGTGTGCTGTGCTGCCTGCAGATGTTATCGCACGCGTGGAGGCAGCTCTTGGAGGCAAGTTGGAAGAGCCCAGCATACACACGGTGCGGGATGTGGCGCCAAACAAGCTGATGCTGTGCGTGACGTTCAGGGTGCCACAGGCCGTGGCGTTTGCTGGCAGGCAGCTTGGAGAGCAGCAGCAGCAGCAACAGCAGCAGCAGCAGCTGGTGGAGCAGCCAGCAGCGGCCGCAGCCAATGGTGCGACAGAAGGCAGCCCAGCAGCAAAGAAGCCACGCACTTGAAGGTCGCGGGCAGCTGCTGCCAGGTGCTTTACTGATGGGAATAAGACGATTCTAAGCATGGTGTGCACAGCAGCAGCCGAGGCATCAAGATGTGCAGCTGTGCATGCCCAGCGTACTTCGGTATCCTGGCTTTGTATAGAAATTGTCATTTTGCTTCAAGGGAGCCACTGCACTGGCAGCCGGTGCAGTGGCGGGGCTGCAGGCGGCACGGCAAGCATGCCTGGCACAGCTCAGCCACTGGCTGCGCTGCTGCTGGCAGATGGTAACAGTGATGTCAAGGCGTGAAGTGCGGTGTTGTGGGGTCCCACAGGATTGGAGTGCGCTTGTTGCAGTACACGGGCAGCTGCTGCAGCTTGTTCGGTCTCTTCTTGCGGTGTCACAAGGCAAGAGAAGCCCCCTGCCCAAGGCACTTGAGCAAACCCTCAGGCAGGCTGCTGTAGAGCCCCCATGTGCCATACTCTCCTTACCTCAAGTGTGCCTCAAAACAGTCACTTGAGGCCTCTGGGGGTCCTATTGGAAAAACCTTTAAAGTGTCTCGGCAATCCACTCGTGGCTGTTCAGATTCCGAATCTGGTGAGTCACCTGTGCGAGGCCTTGTCTGTGCAATGCAATTTCAGTCTCTACAGTGCAAAAGGCCGTCTGCACAATTCACTTTGACTATAATAGGCACAGTCCTTTCTAAAGCGAGCAATCCCTAGGGCAGACAGGGGCACGGGCAGAATCTAAAAAAACACTTGCCATGTCCTGCTGCCGCAGCAGACAGCGGCTATCTGCTGCTGTGGGGTGTACACAGTTTGTTGACAGCAGCTAGTGCACAGACAATGTCATGAAATCATCAAATCATCAATATGTTGGAAATGGTTGTTGCTGGTAACTTAGCGCCTGTGCTGCAGCGAAGTATCTGCCTGCAGCACTCCTGCATGTGTGCATGACAACCACGTAGCAATGCAGAGGCTGAAACGTTCCATGAGTGCTGTCGTTTACTCACCGTTTGACTGTGAAAGCCGCTGGCGGGTTGCTCCAGGTCGCTTCACTGAGCTTTGACAGTGCAAGGTCAACGACAGCAGCTGCCGAGTGTGCGGAGTCGCAGCTGCGGCGTGCATGGCTGCTTCAAATTGTTTGAAAAGCGCATAGGTAAGCGTCTGGTTTTTTAGCGAGCGGCTACTTCTGTATTGAGCGGGGTTTAGTTTCGCGGGTCCCGGACAAGGGAGCAAATGGACTCCGGAGATTTGATGTTCAGCAGTCGCTCGTTACTTGGAGTTCACTGAGCAATCCTTCTCCAAAAAACAAGACGCATATTAACCAGTGAAAAGCAACATCATATTTGATCGTTCATCGCACCTGCTGCTGCGATCAAAAAGCAACAAACTTGGGTGGTTAAGAAGACAAGCATCATGCGCTACTTGCTATGCTTGCTCCTTGTGCTTTGTGCATTGGTAACAAACGTATTCGCGGATACTGTCCCTGCGCATGGCAACAAGGGGCGCGACCACAAGAGCAAGGGCATGTTCAAGGGCAAGAACGTGGTGATGTTTCTGAGCGATCAGGTGGGTGATTGGGTTGTTGACATGTCTTTTACATGAAAAACAACATACTTACAACATGACTAATCGACATAGACCAGTGCACAGCTTGTTGTTGTTACTGCAACAAGCTGTACAGCTGGTCCATGGGTGATCAGGTAGATCAGCCATGGCTGTGCCTGCTGCTTGCTGGTCTACCTGCTCATTGCTGTTGACAACAACAAGCACTGTACTGGTCCATGGCCGAATGGGTAGACCAGCAATGGTTATTCCAGCAGCAGGCCTGCTAGCACAACCAGCGTAACCAGCTCTGGCTAGCTCAGGTATCAGCAACAACAGTGCAAGGTGGAATGCAACCACACGCGGTTGGTGGCATATGCCACCGGTTGGCGTGTGAGTTCATGGTTTGACCTGGGCTTGCGCGGCAGACATCATCACGGGCAGGCAGCACCCCTGCAGCTGTGCACACCCCCACACCACACACAACACCAACAACGTGTCTTACAACCTTTGTTGTACGTGTGTTGCTGTTTGAACCTGCTGCTGCTGCTCACCCCCTCACCCCGCCTCCTCCCACCCCCAGGAGCGTGCCCCTCAAGATTGGCCCACCGGTTGGGTCGAGAAGAACCTGCCTGGGCTCACACGCCTGCAGCGCAATGGGCTTACATTCAAGCGCGCGTACACCAACGCCTGCATGTGCACCTCCGCGCGCGCCGCGCTGTTCACGGGGTACTTCAATCCACAGCACAATGCACGCTATGTGCTAGAGCAGGACATGCCGTCATCCCTGTACCCACAGGTGGGTGTTTGTTTGTGGTTTGTTTTGTTTGTGCTGTGTGTTTTGGCTCCTTAGTGGGTGGGCCTGTGGCCCTACTTTGGTATCTGGTTTTGTGTGCAGTTCCATGGCCTGGTGGCAGAGAAAAGTATGGCTGACTTGCAGGACTGGCAGCACGCGCAGATGCACTTGGGCATGTGATCGATAAGTGGGGTGGTGCAAAGGGCTTTACTGATCAGTGAGAGTGAACGAGAATTTCAACGCAAATTAGAGTGAACATGGGGTTATGCTGCTTCACCTCAAAGGTCAAAATACATGTGAACTGCAGCAGAAGCAGCAGTGTGGTTACTCAAGTCAGCACTTTGCAGCAGTGGAGATGAGCATAACACTTGCACCATTCCGACCATCCAACCAAGTCACAACCTGCCCTGCCTTCCCTGCCCCTACTGCTCCCACCCAGGTGAACACCCCCAACAACCTCCGCAACCTGGCCACAGCAGCAAGGGATGCAGGCTACTCAGTGGTCTACAAGGGCAAGATGCACGTGAGCATGCCTGCAACTTTTTTATTTGAATCATTTTGTATTATTTTTTTTACGCCCAAGAGAGCACCCCCAGAGATGTAAAATGTTATCTGTAGCCTGCCTGTCATGGTTCTGGTCAGGCTGCTGTGCTATCCTCCCAAATCACTCTCTCTCACTCCTCATGATGTTCTTGATTGCGCGCTCTTGCGCTTTGCTTGTGTGATCCTGTGCCGGCCGCTTGTCCATTTTCCTTTTTAGAGCTGCCGCAAGCTGATCACTCACGCTGCACCTTCAGGGCACGTCTTCAAATGTCTCCTGAAAATACCGTCACACTGAGTCAGTGACACATCTATCATCTGCTGCTTGCCAGGCTTGCAACTGCGCAACCTTGCTGCCCTAATTCCTGCTTCACCATGTGCATCCCAAGATACCCAAGCCACATTGTGGCTTTGTCAAAGCCAACATCATAGTCCCTGAGCACACTCTTGTTGCCCCCTGCAGCTGTCCAAGCCCCTTAACCCCGACTACACCTGGGGCAGCGCCGACGCACTGCAATACGGTGGGTGGCTGTACAGCAGTGCGGTGGCAGTACAGCAGCTACAATGCACAGCAGGACGGTGGGCAGCGGTACAACAGTACGGTGGCAGTACAGCAGCTCCAATGCACAGCAGTATGGTGGGGGGCAGCCTTAGTGCTGCGACATTACGTACGTTCATGCTAGTCACAGGCCGTGATCATGCTGCAATCAATCACTACACATGCACACAGATGCAGATCCCCCTTCCACAACCTCACACACAAAACACACACATCACAAACAAATGGTTACATGCCCACCGCACGGACACAATCCCACCTCTCTGTTCTTCCTTCTCGAACAACAACTTTTCACACCTTGAACTTGTCACTTGCTTTTTGTACCCCCTCTAAACACACACATGTGCATACACCCACCGCCCTCTCAGGTTGGACACGTTGGAACTACCCCGATGCCGGTGCCAACCAATCCCTGGCAGAATCAGGTGGCAGCCCATCATTTAATGACAGGTGGGGAGGCACCTCCGATTTATCTTTAGACAGGCCAGCTAGGGTTGAGGGTTGAGATCTAGGTAAATTTAAATTCAAGTCAAATTCAAACCCTGCTGAACCCAACCCTAGGTGCATGTATTGGTGCATGCTGCAGCTGGTGCTGTTCAGCGCTTGAAAACAGTCATCCTGCTTGTGACAATACCCTGTGTTTTCAATTGCATTCGCTTCCTTTCGCATGGTATGTTGAACTTGGTACGGACAGCAGGGATAACGAGATAGGCGAGATAACCAACTAATCAATAAGTGGGGGTGAGCACGGGTTTCATATCCTTGTTTGTTGCAACCCACACCCTGCCCAAGACATATCAACAAACCCACAACGCATTGCTTTACAATATTGTACTGAATTTGTTGCAACAGGAGGTTCATGGAGAGTGAGGGGCCAGTCGAGAAGGGTGAAGAGGGTGCGCTGCAGTGGATTCTGCAGCAGGCGGTGCGCAGCCAGCCCTTCTTCCTCGTCATATCACTTGTCAACCCACGTGAGTGCTGGGGGTTATGGGGAATCGATGTCACGCCAGTCTGTTTGTCTACAGGGGGGTGGGGGAGCAGATTTAGAATAAGTGCCTTTGTGGGTAGGTGGGTTGGTGGCTGCTGTGTGGTGTTGCTGAGTGCACAAGAGGTTGGAGTTGGAGCCACTGCTGCGTTGCACTGCAGTACTGAGCAAGAGCTGTTGAGTGTCTGCTGCCTCAGTACATTGCCCATCTGCCAGCTGCAGTGGCAGCAACGATGGCAATCAAAGTATGTGCACCAGCAGCAACACTCCTAAGCTGGCATGCACTGCGAGACAATGGCAGCTGTCCTGCGGATATGCACACACACAGCAACACCACAGATCAAACAATCGTCCACTTTCCGACACATTGTCACTTGCCCACTCTTGTCGTCTTTATTCTACCTGCAGACGATGTGTTGTTCTACCCTGCCCAGTTCAATGCATCTGGCTACTCTCCTGAGCTGCTGAAGGGTGACATTCAGCTGCCACCGACTGTCAATGAGTCACTCATCACAAAGGTGAGTTGACCAGGCTCTACCTAGCATGGGACATACAACAGCCACAATTAGAATTTGTGTGGGGGGGGGGGGGAGGTCCTGCCATGGTTGTGGTCAGTGGTGGCGTGACATGGCATCCTGTGCAATTCCCAGGCTCTGAGCTGAAGTGGCAGTACCCCTTGTAACTCAACAATGATGATGATGGGAGGCAGCGTGAGAGAAGGACAGAGTGCAGATTCAGCCTTTAACTGTGTGTGTATTGGGGGGGGGGGGAGGGAGCATGCACATGCTCGCACACAAGTACACCGCAAACAGTGAGTCTGATATATTCACACACCCCAAACGACCCCTAACACCCCAAACCCTGACTCACACACACACACCCGCCCCGCGCACACCCTCTACCCCACCTGTGCCCTGCTCAGCCCTCTGCGCAGCGTGAATTCCGTGTATTGGGAGCGGGCGGCCTGTCACCAAGCGGTCCGGAGCAGCAGACAGCGTACGTCAACTTCTACGCCAACCTCATCAAACAGGTGCGCTGGGAGCTAGGGTTTGGGGTCTGTGCCTTTTTGATCCCTGATTTACGTCCAAGGGAGCACCTCTTCGAGATGTAGAAACTGCAACTGTAACCAGTGTTTGGGGCTCGTAGGGTTCGGACTTGTTGGGGCTTGGGCAGACTACTGGACGTTATAACTAATTAGTGGTTTGATTGTGTTGGTTGTCAGTGCGGCGTTGGTCTCTTGTGTCTCTGTGACCAGGCCAATCATGATGAATAGGTGCCAGGCTGCTCTCGGCTGTTCCAGCATGCCGTGCATCAGCAAACAGCTGCGCGCGCACATTACGTAAACATTGTTTTTTCCATTCCCTGCTGTGCTGCCTGCATGGACCAGACTGATGCCTTCCTAGTCAACGCCCTTGACGCCCTGGACAGAGTGGGATTGACACGCAAGACAGTAGTGGTAAAAACAGCAGACCATGGAGAGGTGAGGGGCAGGCGCAGTAAGGTTTAGGGTTCAGAGGTTGGGTCAAACACTAAAACCCTGAACCATAATGGTGAATTGAGTAGCAGACCATGGGAAGGTGAGAGGGGCAGCAGCAGCTGTAGCTACCACCTGTGTTGGTGGCATCTGCGCCTGCTGCTGCCAGAACAAGGGGTTGCAAACACAGCAGCTCACAAGCAGCAGAAGCAGCAGCAGCGCCGATGTTGTCAGGGGTATCATAAAGTGCGTCAGCACCACACACACCAGCCTGCACCCCTCACATCAAACACCCACACTCACAAACACACCCATTATCCAGTTGTACTGCCGGTTCTGTGCTGCTGCCTTGCACTGTACTGCACCTTCAGATGGGCACCAGCCACGGCGGCCAAATCCAGAAGAACTTCATGATGTACGAACAGGCCACACGCATACCACTCGTCTTCTCAAACCCCGAGCTGTACCCAACACCCCTTGAGACCGATGCCCTCGTGTCGCATGCGGACTTCACCCCCACCATTGCGAGCCTGCTTGGCACACCAAAGTCCGCACGCGCGTCATGGCCGGGTGTGGATTACTCATCGGTGGTCATGAATCCGCGTCGCGCGAAGCCGCCCCAGGATTACGTAATCTTCACGTTTGATGACTTCCAGTCGGGTCAGGCACAGAGCAACACCACAAACCCAGTCTATGTGCAGGCGCCGTGCAACGTGCGCGCCATCATTGAGACCCGCTACAAGTTTGCAGAGTGAGTGATGGGGGATGGTGGTGGCTGCGTCACACCAAGCTACGCAAAACACTATCCAGGAGCTGCATCCTGCTACTGCCGTATGATGCGTGCTGTGCTTTGCTGCCGGCTGCTTTCGCCCTCCTAGTATCATATTGTATGGCGTGTGTACTGCCTGATTTCCACACACACTGCTTCTTTCGCTTTCTCCAGGTACTATGATGCCAATGCCCAAAAGCCCTCCCAGTGGGAAATGTACGACCTGGCAACAGACCCGCAGGAGAGAATCAACCTCGCATGGGACGGCCACACGCGCACACCACAGCAACAGGCACGTTGTTTGTCCATCTGCAGTTTTTCAAGCTGCGTTTTGTCCCTGTTTTTCAACCCAACCAACTGTCGTCACAACCACAAGGAGCCATAAAAAATCAAGTTAAGAAACCAAAAAATAAAACACAGTCAGGCTGCGTGCACCTGTGTGTACCTGAGCCAACAACAGCGGGCTTTGTGTGTGTAACTCTGCGTGCAGGTGCAATATGACCGTCTCAAGTCCAAGTTGGCATGGGTGACTGCCACACGCCTGGCGCCGCTGAAGGGACAGACAGTAGCGATCAACCTGACCTGTGAAACAGCCCGGCAGACAGCCACACAGGACCAGGTGTGTGGCAGTCACTGCTGCCTGGCTTGTGACTTAGCGTGCTGGGGAGTGTGACGTGTGTGGTGTTGGGTTTGTCGTATTTCAGATCTAGACTGCTGCCTGGCTTGTGACTTAGAGGTTAAATCTCAAATGCTGAACAGGGCTTAGGTTTTGCTATAAAACATTGATGTACCAGGCAGCTGCTGCTGCCTCCACCCTCTGGTATGTTGTGTTTATGCCACCCCTCACTCACCTAGGGGCACCTCTATACAAGCTGCTGCTGCTGCCACTCATCCACTGTTGCCGCTGCCACTCACCCACTGCTGCTGCTGCCACTGCATTGCTACTGCTGCCACACCCACACACACCACCCGCAGGGCAACGTCACCGGCCAGCCTGTTGGCGGTTGGCCAGCCAACATCGCCAACTCCACGGTTGCCCCAGGAGCCACCATCACGCTGAACTACACCGGCAGCGGCACCAATGTGGCATGGCGCATTTTCAGTGGCTCTGGGAGCCTGTTTGGAACTGCATCTGCTCCATTTGGCGGCAGTACAATTAGCGGTGTTGCGCAGATCTTGGGTGGTACGGGTGCGTATCGTGGACTGAAGGCCGCTAACTTGATGTTTAAAGCAACCAATGCACAGGGCAGCAGTGGAAAAGTGACGATCAGCGGCACGGCAGCGTACCAGTGAGCAGTACCGCATACATTATCCCTGCCAGCCCAGGGGTTTTATAGCATGGTGGAATTTGCGCAGTCATGTGTCGATGCACATTGAGTGTGCTGTTGCCGGCTTCAAGTGCTGAGCTGTCCCTGATGGTCATGGTTTACAAATGTTCAACGCCGACTCTGGTTTATTTGCAAGAACATGCACCGCTGCCTGTTCTTGCTGTGTGTGTTTGGAGGCTGGTGGGTCATGGCTTGCTGCCTGCCCACCCCAGCTGCAGGCACAACGGGTGTGTGCAAGGATATGTGTTGGTGTGTTGGTGAGCACTGCCAAATTGGGAGGAAAGCTGTGACGCCATCCTGATGAGATGGGTGGCTAGCAGGCTAAACAATGGCAGCCCCGTGTGGCCTTTTCTGCTGCCCCAGCCGTTGGAGCTGCTGTGTATCACATGATTACTGACAGTGTTAGTAGGTCAAAGCCAGCTCCAAGTCGGGTGTGGTCACACAGTTTTGTTATGGCAGCGCCTGCATGACTGCACTGCACTCTCTACTGGCAGAGGGGCCCTTTTGCAGTGGAGTAGGCTGCTAGACCCTTAGAGTGGCCGCTGACGGCGTGCCTGTGTTATTGCGTCGGCTGAGATTGGCACAAGACAGTAGTGTGTTGTTGCTTGACAGACCGTCTGTCGGACAGCTGTGCAGCAGTAGTGCCGTGAAGGTAGCAGGAGGCCTGGATGAAGGCGGAAGAAGGATGTTGCCAGCAGCTATGCAGTTATGCAGCCTTGCACATGGCGCAGCGGTGGCAGCTATGTAGTCATGCAGCCTTGCACATGGTGCGGCGGGCGTAGCAGTGTTGCTGGCAGTGTCAGCGTTGTAGGATGGTTGGCTGTAGTACTGAGCAGCAGTGGTGTTGCCAGTGCAGCAGTACAACATTGAGGACAGTTACATGACTGTGCAGTTTGGCACGATGGTGTAATGTACAGTGATGGGTGCTGTCAGGCAGGTAGTAGGAGTGATGTCACATGGTGGCATCAGAGATGGAATCAGTGTCACAGAGTGGCATTGACAGGGCAATGAGATCGTGCAGACCGTCTTCGCAGATGAGAACTTACCGGTAACTTGCGTTCTACACCATCTTCGGCTTATCACAGCGTGCGTGCTACCAGGCATTACTAACCAGTTACATGTGAAGTCAGAAGCCACAGCAGCAACAACAAAAAACGTGTTGTGCAACAGTCCCCGGCACTCTAGGCAGCTGTTTATTGCTGCATTATTGCTGTTTATTATTATTATTATTATTATTGCTGTTTATTGCAGCATGCCGGCGTGATGTTCCTGCTGCCTATTATTGTGCATTACTATATGGTGGCTGTGTAGCTCTGTAATCATTGCTGACCTGCAGCCACTGGTTGGCCCTGGCAGGGTTGAATGCTCTGCTGCAGGGCAGACACCCAGGGAGGCAGGACTGCCCAGGGCGTCCTGCAAGCACAGCTGCCTCAGGGATGCATCCATCTGGTGGCACCAGACTGGTCACACGTGCACTGCACACTGGACGCCGCGGCTAGTGCTGCTGCATGGTGGCAACGATAGAGAATTGTGGAACGTTCAGCCGGATGCATGGTTCAATACCATCCAATCGAGTTCAGGCTGCACCATCCAACACCCCCCCCCCCAAGACACTACAACAACAATCTATCTGTTGAACCACTTCCTAAGAGGACATCACGATGGCGTTGATGCTATGGCTTGATGAGTAACATGATGATGATCACGATGTATCACGGTCTCACAGTGGCGCTGCAAGAGGCCAGGGCGCTGCTGTAGGCAGCCTGCAGGGGGTAGGGATAGGCAGCGGGGCAGACGGTGGAGTGGACCCAACACAGCCGTCCAGGGCATTGCCGTTCTTGACCTCAATGGTGTAATCGCCGGAGTTGACGAAGGAAAAGCCCATGCTGGGGCCGTTCAGGTCGCAGGCGCTGCGGGTCTGCCTGCACTCAATTAGCTCAGGAGGGGCTGAGAAGTTGTTGTTGCGGTTCCTGAACAGGCGCAGGCTGAAGCCGGGTGGGCAGTTGGACGTGGCAGCCATGCACGCCACGGCGCGGGTTGTGGTGCAGGCGGTTGTACCGCCGCACACCGGGGCAGTGGGCTCGGTGAAGATAACCTCAATAGGGAACTTGAGGCCGTCAACATCAGGGCAAGCTTGGCTGGCGGCGTTCAGGGTCAGGCAGGCAGAGGGCGCAGATGCACCAGCTGCCAGGGCAGTTATTGTGTAAATGTGGTTACTGCTGGCACTCCAGGCAGGGCAGGGAGGGGTGTCCACGCAGCGCTCCATGGCCCAGCCAGTGCTGGCGCTGCGGTAGGCCACGAAGGGGCAGGCGTGGGAGGTGGCGTTCACGCAGCCGATCAGGGTGTTGTCCAGCTTGGTCACCTGCAGTTAGCAGCAGGCACATGGCGGCTGAGCAAGCTGATCCACCAAGAGGTTTCGCAGCAGCAGCTGATCCGTCAAGTAGGTGCCTGTGTGTTACAGCTGCGTGCCGACAACTGACAACATAAACTAGTCCGGCGAGTGGCTGCAGAATGCAGAAAGCGCGGCATGGCATGAACATGCCCACTACATCAGGAGGAGCAGTTGCACTCCTCCTACCCGCAGGCTGTAGCCGGCGTAGTTGCAGCCTCCCTGGTCGGGGCGGCACTCCTGCCTCACAGAGGGGTTGCCGTTGTATAGCACCAGGGTGAAGCCCGCAGGGCAGGGAGTGCTTTCAGTGATGCACTGCAACACCACCGGCACGCTTGCTAGTGTCTTGACCTCAATAGGGACTGAGGCGGGGCAGGCGGCCGGGTTGTTGCCCTCGAGGCAGGCGATGAGGCTGTTGCCGTTGAATGCTGGTGTGAAGGCGGAGTTGCACACGCATGCACCAGATGCATCGGGTGCAGCACCAGCTTGGCAGGGGTTCTGCAGCAGCGGCAGCAGCAGAAGCAGCAGAAGCAAAGGACTAGTCAGATTGGTGCATACAGCACAGGCACAGAGCGTGCAGATCAATGTTTTGCCTGTGTGATATCACACATGCTGAAACTGCACAGGCTCTTTGTCCACAGGCGGTTGCTGCGGCTTGTTGCTGTCATGAGAAAGGGATTGGCGGCATACCTTCACATGTGAGAGGTCGCTGCTGGCATTCCTGCTGTGCTGCTCAGCCACTCACGGGAGGGGGGTTGGGAGATGGGCTAGGGCTGGGCACCACAGGGCTTGGGCTGGGCAGTGGACTTGGAGACGGCACCGTTGGTAGCAGCAGGTCAGCCAGCAGTTGGACCGTTTTGCCACAAAAGCCTGAAGCCTGAAAGGGCCGTTGCTGGCGGCTGCCAGGTTAGGCACATACCCCAAGTTGGAAGTAACGACGTCAGCGTAAATGCGTTCAGGGGCAACCGGCACTGTTGCGGTTTCAGCAAGTGTGGCCAAATCGTCTACTAGCTTCACCAGACGTTGTGGAGGTTTAGGTGCAAACAAGATGCATCCAGGCTTGGCGCTATCAATCCTCAGGTCTGGCTTCAGCCGTGCCTTGATCGCTGCTGCCCTGGCAGCATCACTGCCCTCATGGAACTGCAAGGCGAAAGTGTAGTCGGGCTGCATGATGTATGCCGCGCCATAAGCAATCTTGATAGTGCCGTTGTTGCCCCAGCGTGGTGACCAGCTGCACAGGCGGCACAGTTTTGCAGTGACAGTTGATCATGATTGAGGCTTGCGGCAAGCAAGAGCAAGGCAATGCACTTTCGTGGGCTTTGACAATCATCTAATTCAGAACTTTGATGCGGTCCAATGCATGATTCTGATGCGGCTGCTATCCAAGCATAGACTGCTTGAGACTGTTGCTGTTGGCTGCTGTGGCTTGTCATATTTCACCTGTTCTTGCACAGCCAGTGGCCTTCTCCTTTGGGCATGTCCCGCCAACCATAGCAGAACAGGGAATGCGTGTATGGATTGATTTCTGGGGTACCAGCGCTTCTGCTTGGGGACAGGTCTTCTGTGGTGTCAAACACTGCAGCTGTACTGCCCCACACACTGAACCGCTTGAAAACCGCCGGCGACATGGCTATGGAAATTATGGCTCCACCATTGAGCATAATCTGACTTTTGATATTGCCGATGGTGTTGAGCGCACTGCCCCCGTTTGCCATGGAGGAAGCACCACCTGCAGCCGCACCAAACCGCAAACATGGCCTGACTCCAAAATTTTACAAATAAGTCATGCGGCTAAGTAAGGCGTAGCTGCAGGCAACTTGGTATCCTGTGCAGCAAACTATGCCGCCCCAAGCACACGGCGCTTGTGCCACCTGGCTCAACAACCTGTTGCAACACTGTACCTTTACGCGTGTGTGCGGCGCACGTTCTACCTGCACACTCTTTACATGTCACATGCAGCAAGTGTATTAGCCCAAGGGCAAGCTCACTGGACTGCACCCCGAAGAGTCGCATTCACACCTGCCAAGAAACTGCCAGCTGCTTGCAGTGCATGCAGTGTCATGTGCGTGCCGCGGCACGGCAGTCCAACGCTGCAGCGTCAGCTGACTGGCGTTCACCTACCTTCTGGCAGCTGTGAAGTGCAGTCGTTAGCGCGTGTGCACGACCTGCTGGCGAAACCCAGGTACGGTACGCATTCACGTGAGGCCAGGTACGGTACGCATTCACGTGAGGCCCATTTCTGTACCTTGCCAGAGAGCACGTTGTCAACCAGCTTCTCATACGTCAATCCTGACCTGCAGTCAACCCGGGGTGACAGCCTGCAGGCGCATAACAGCAGCTGCGTGTCTGCAAATCCGCTCCTGCTTAGGACAGGCAGGTGTACGTGCTTCAATCTCAGTTGCTACTGCGCAGTGGGGCGGTGCGCCTGCACAGTTGGGTAGGGGCTTAAGTACAGCAGGCGCTGATATCTGCATCACCCATCGAAAACATGCCCAGAAACCAACCATATGTGGTTGTACATCCACAGCAGCCCGCAGCAAACTGCTGCACACATGCCCATTTTGCACAACTGGTATCACCACATGCAGTGCTGACAGGGGCACCGGCTGCTGACAGGGCACCAACTGCTGACTAGGCTTCAACTGTTGACAGGGCATCAACTGCTGACAGGGCATCAACTGCTGACAGGGCACTAACTGCTGACAGGGCACCAACTGCTGACAGGGCACCAACAGCTGACAAGGCTTCAACTGTTGACAGGGGCACCGGCTGCTGACAGGACACCAACTGCTGACAGGGCACCAACTGCTGACAGGGCACCAACTGCTGACAGGACACCAACTGCTGGCAGGGCACTAACTGCTGACAGGGCATCAAATGCTGACAGAAGGCACTAACTGCTGACAGGGCATCAACTGCTGGCCAGGTCTGCTGCTTCTCTGACAGAGCTGGACGTGTCATCTCGCCAACAGCATCTGCAGCAGCACTTGATGCCGGTCCAGCAGTTTGATGCAGCACAACTACTCCGTCAGCTCACTTGCAGAAGCTGACGTCCTGCTCTGACAGGCTGAGCTTGTCCCAGCTCTGCTGCAAGTACACGTTGGCAGCAGCCTCAGCAGCTGCAGTGAACGCAAAGCCCACACATGCTCCACATGTGGCTTGGTCCTGCACAGGCAGCACCAGCACCCACCACAACAATGACATGGAGGCATTTGCAAACAGTGCGTACACCTAAGCAAGCTGTTCTGACGCGATCTATCGAGGCACTTGATGCCAGCAGCAGCTCAGCTAGCCTGAATGTTATTATCTCGCTCTGACAGTGCCCAGCATGCCCTGGCCATGCAGCGCTGTGTGGCGCACCTGTGCAGGGCTGAAGAAGGCGCGGCGCCCAGGCGTGTCTGCTGTGCTGTTGGAGGAGTAGGCAGGAGGGGTCAGCCCCAGCAGCAGCCAGTCCATGCAGTCAGCACCTGCTATGGTGTCCTTCCCGCACACTGCTTTGGCAACCTCAGCCTCAGATGCTGCACCCAGGGTTCGCAGTGTGTTTGCCTTGCCTCTGCTGAATCTGTAGCTGGGGCGCGTTGCGTTGGGCGGTGAGCGCAGGCCTTTCTCGGCATTGTACACGAGGCCAGTGGTGCGGCTGCAACAGGTTGCAGCAACCAATAGCAGCAGATAACATCAGCAGGCAGCAGCAGCAGCAGCAGCAGCAGCAGCAGCACCTGCTGATTTGCGTGCCTGTTGCACACTCTGCAGTATTACAGAGTCAGCCTGGCAAGTCTGTGCACATGGGTGGTTGCACGCGCTTCAGGCCAGCACAGCACAGCACACACCCACGCATGGCTAGCGCGACAACTACACAATGTGTTTGAAGATTTGAAGCTGCCGCGCACAACGCGCAGGCCAGCACTGGCGGTGAAAACTGCATAGCGGTGTGCAACTTGCGTGCGCTGGAGACTGCCATGCCAGTTGCTGCCAGTGCACATAGCAGTGCTGATTAGCTGCAGCTGCCTCGCAATGGGCCGGGCCAGGTTTGCGCAACTCACTCAGGCGCTTGTTGCAGGAGGCTGCGGGCCAGCCCTGCAGGCATGCGGAGCATATGCAGCATGAATCTGGTTGCTGCTGCTCAGCAGCACCTGTGCCGTGTGCTGTTGGCAGTAAGTGTGTGCATGGCCTGCCTCTGCTTGAGGCTGGCAGGCCATGGCAGGCAGTCAGCCTGCATCTGGCACGCCTCATCTGCTGCATGAAGTTGGCAGTATCAGCTGAAGTCTGCTGAGCTGCTGTGCATGAAGTCTGCTGAGCTGCTGTGAGTTCTCGCCCTTGCATGTTGGACAAGCACCAGTGCAGAAGTACAGACAAACTTCAGCAAACGGACGCGCCTATCAACAGTTGATGATCAGCCTATGCAGAAGCCAGCCTCGGCTCACCTTGCAGCTCAGGCCTGTCAAATGCTGTCACTTGTGTACTTCTAGAGGCCAAGAACAACAATGTGACCAGCAGTGCACTTGTGACAGCCTGCAGGCGTTTGCTCTGCAACCCGCAGCAACACGCTGCACTCATTAGAACTGCTCAGCCCGGTCTCCGGTTCAACCCAAGGTGGTTAAAAGCGAACAGTACGTCCGATCAAATGAACCAAGCTGATAGGAAGGTTTCTTGATTTCAAGGCTGCAGGCCCCGGGGTGTCACCAGCAGAGATCCGCGGCTGAGATGTTACGCAACGTATACCAAACCAGTCATAAGAATTTACGGACAAGGTTGTAGCGTCACTTCGTCTTTGCCGTGGCAAGCTGGCAGGTACTTGTGGCTGCACACTAGGGCGTGGTTGTGGGACACACGCTCAGACAGGAGCAGCCGTGCTTCAATGCAGTGGTTTTTGACATGGAGAATCTAACTATGTTGTCTGCTTTCTTTTGGCTGCTCGATCGTGCTCCCTGCACACTGAAATTCGTGAAAGGTGCAATCAGCACACCCAAGTGTCAGCAAGGCGCGGGAGCTTTGCTCTGTCTGCGGCCCTCAACACCTTGCCTCCAGTTGCTTACTCACCACTGAACAGTGACATCACCTTCCAACTCAGCTTTAAAAGCACAGGGCATAGAAGTATGTGGCTGACTTCGCCACACACCTAGTTCGGTCGGTGGCACAGGTTGGTGCTGGCCCGCGTACAGACTGCACAGCAGTGTCTGCCAGCCAGAGGAGGCAGTGGGCAAGACCAAGGTAAGGCTAATTAGCCCCTTATAAGGGGAGCCCTGTCAGCCTGGCTGCAGCTGGTGGACGGGCTGCGCTGCGGTGAAACAGTAGTTCAGCAGAACACGAAGCAAGCAGCCAAAACACATGCCGAGCAGCTGCTGTCACGGGTTGGCAGGGTACCTCTGAGTTTCATGGGTGCAGCAGGGGGCACGCAGTTCACGACTGGGGCTTGAGCACTCGACACTGCTGTTATCAGTCACAAGTTACCAAAGTAGGGCCACAGGCCCACAAAGACGCCAGTGACAAACGCCAGTGTCCTGTCCGCGCTTTTGCACAAAAGCAACCACAGGATCACGCTGGACGATCAGGTCGCACGCTGTCACCGCCTGCTGAACCCCTTCTTGCTGCCAGACTTCTTCCTGGCCTTTTTCGCTGCACCACCGCCAGCGCCACCGCTGCTGCTGCTGATGCTGCTGACAGGCACGCGGAACACCTCGCGCACTGGCTCCGCTGCTCCATCAGCAGCGCTGGCTGCTGCTTCAACCTCTGGCCCCGCTAGTGCTGCCACCTTGACTGCTTTTAGTACTGCCTTGGGCACGGGGTAGCCCCGCGCAACCCACTGCTGCATTACCCACTTTTCGTCCACTGCATCTTGGGCGGTGTGCAGGCTCCTGCAGTAGCGGCCAGCAGAGGTGCAAGGTTTGGACGCGCTAGGGCTGACGCTCTGCGGCAGCATGCTGCAGGATGCATTGAGTGATGCGCCTATACCTGATGCATCACATCTGTTGTCCAAAGGACCAGCCGGCTGCAGTCTGCTGCATGCCTCTTGACCTGGCACACTAGCACACCAACAGCATACTATCCGCACGAACAACAGCAACAGCAACAGCAGCCGCACCATCACCACCACCGCCACCACCAAGAGCAGCAGCAGCAGCCAATCGCGTACCTAGGGTCTGCTGTGCCATTCGCATAAGAGGGGAAGAACAGCAGCGCCATGCCCTGCCGCGGCTGCACTGAGATGCCCAGGTGGTCAAAGTGCGTGGCACCACCCTGCAGCCAGCCAGCAGCCAACAGCAGCAACCAACAGATTACTAACTGCTGAGCTGAAAGGCCAACATTTACTTTGACACAGCACTGCTGCCTGCTTACTATGCAGCTGCAGTACGGTTGACCATGCACAGCAGCTGAGGAGCACAGCGCATGCAAACGCGGGCACTCAGCTGCCAGCAGATATTTGCCTGCCAAATCTAGAAGCAGCAGCAGCAGCAAGACCAGCACACCGCGTTTATGTAGGCAGCATCACGCCTGCCCCACCTGCTGCACGTCATTCAGGTACAGCAGCAGCGTGGCGTGGCGCTGGAAGCCGTTGGCGGTGGCCAGCAGCGCAGGGAAGGCATCCTCGTGGGACAGGAAGTGCTGCCCAGGCAGGTACCTGCAGCAGTAGCAGGACCGGCGATCGACAAACCCCAGCCGAAAGTAATGGGCATGGAAGAACTCACGTGGCGGGGCGTGCTACAGCAAGCAAGCTGCCATCCGGGCTCTGCCTCTCATAATGCAGCTGGTGCAGTCTGCTGCTGCTGCTGCTACTCTTTACATGTGCACAAGCGTCTGCTGCTGCTGCTCACCGTGCGACCTGCGGGCTCTCGTAGCAGTACTGCCCCCCTGCAGGCAGCTTTCCAGGCGGCCCCCAGCTGCGGGCACTGTCCAGGTGCGCCAGCAGCTTGTGGCCGCTCGCCTGCATCAGCTGCATCAGCGCGGTCAGCCCAGCAGACACGGCCTGCCAGAAGCAGCAGCAGCAGCAGCAGCAGCAGCGACAGCAGCAACAGCGAGGACGTTGGATGGGTGCAAGAAGGACACGGCTGCGACAACGTCAGACCAAAACAGCAGATATCGCCATGCAGTCACAACAAGTCGTGCTTCAGACATGCTGCAGCAGCATGCTCCAGGCGGCTGAGCATCTCCACCTGCATGTGCTGCTGCTGCTGCCCTGCTGCCAACACTGCTAGCTACATCTCGGGCAGCTGCTCCTGCAGCACGGTCCTGCTGACTCAGTGCCACATCCAACGGCAAGGTGCCGCATGTAACGGCATGCAACAGCACGGTAACACAACCACCACCACCACCACCACCAGCAGCAGCAGCAGCAGCAGCGGCCGCACCTGTGTGGGTGGGTCCATCAGCAGTGAGCTTGACGTGCGGCGGGAGCCATACGCGTTGACGCCGCCACCAGCTGCAGCCGCAGCATTGCCGCCGCCAATCTTGCTCTGCTGCAGGCAGCCTGTCAGTCACATGGACCAGCAAAGAGGCAGCAGGTGGTTGTGTTGATTTGAGGCGCTGCTCACAGCACGTGCATACAAGCAAACGAGCATTTGCAGTCAGATGCTGCAACAGAGCATACAGCAGTTGCAGTGAGGGTCCCCTTTGCCAGTTACATCTGCTTCAGGGCAAATCCTTTACCATCAAGGCAGCAGCAACCTGCAAAACAGCACATTGCAGAGCAAACGCAACAGCTCCAAACACAGCACACAGCGCACCTGACTCCACTGCATGCTGCTGCCAGCTGGCGCACTCCTCCGGCGTCATGAACCCCTCCACAGTGAACACAGCCGGGTCAAAGTTCACGATGCGAAGTCCCGGGAAGTCCAGGTCGATGGGTATGAACTTCTCAGCGAGCTTTGCTAGGAAGGCTGGCCTGTCATATGCTGATGTGTCAGCTGCTGGGATGCCTCCTTGGGCTAGCCACTTTGCTTGGATGCGCTCATAGGGATCCTTAGGAACAAACACTGCTGGCGCTGCAGGCGCTGCTGCTGCTGCTGCTGCTGCTGGTGTGGATGTTGCTGCTGCTGCTGCTTGTTCGGGTTCTGCTGCTGGCTGTGCCGTGCCGGCTGCAGCTGGCGCAGATGCAACTGCAGCTGCTGCAGGGGTGCTTTGCTGTTGTGCTTGCTGCTGTTGGGGCTGCTGTGTTTGCTGCTGCTGCTGCTGCTGCAACTGCTGCCCCTGCTGCTCCTCCTGAGTGCGCACCGCTTGGCTGTATGCAGCTGCTGCAGGATGCTGCTCGTTACTGCTAGCATCTGCTGGTGCTGCTGCATCCGGTGACTGCTGCTGCTGCTGCTGCCGCCGCTGCCGTGCCCTTCTAGCAAAGTGGTCAGTGGTGCCAACTGCTTCCAAAGGCGGCAGTATCCCAGCAGGGTCCTGAGAGCAAAGGCAGGGCACGGTGCACACATGTTGTGCAAAGTTTGACCAGTCGATGTCAGCAGATGATTCACAAGAATCATGCTACAGCATGGTGTTGGCTGTTCAGACGCTGAACAAGACCTCCATGCAATCTTCCCAGGCCTGCTGTACATCTGGGCAAAGCGTAGAAAGCTGCTGCGCCTGAAAATTGTTCTCACCCATCCTACACGGGCCTTTGTCTCGGCCTGAACTTCATCTACGTCCTGCTTTGACTCATCTACTGCTGCATAGGCTATGTGCTGTGCATGTTTGTGTGGCCATCTACTGCCAATCTGCCCTGCCTTCAGTGCTGCTGCTGCTGAAGCTCGCCGTGTCGTGTGCAAGCCATGTCCCCGAGCTACTCTGTGGCGAGAAAACGCGTAAGTGTGCATCTGGTGTCGAGTTCCGCTATGGTGTGGCCGCACTGCTTTCGGGTAGATGTTCAGCAGTCCAGATCGGCAACGGTGCTTCGCTCACTAACGGTAAAACAACAAACAATTGGAGAACCCACCCCTACGACGACAGGTCAGGTCACACAGGACTTGAGCAAGTCTAGACCGTGGCCGTGGACGGGTGCGAGTGTTAGGAGGGGCTTCAGGACTCAAACAGCTCACAGATTCAACGCCGTTTCATGCAGTTGACCTTCTTCTTGCCAATGTGCTATCGACTTGAATGGGTGTCGGCTGCAGTGCCACATCAGCATCCACAGTAGCAGTCCCAGCAGCAGGCACCAGAGGACGACCAGCAATTCACCAACCACAGATTCTTGCACTTTGCGAGTTCCGCTCTCATCCCAATCTCATAAAGTTCATTAGAGCTTCATTCTTAAGTCGTTGCACCGGCATGATCGGGGCCTCGGGCCCCTGCAGGGCCAGCCTGCTGTCAGGCTGCAGCAGGATGCTGAGCAGCAGCACTTGCCCAGCTGCATCCCTAGCATGGAGCTGCCAGCCGGCTGGGGTCAAAGTGCTGCAGCTCAGACAGTTTATAAGCCGAGCTCAGCTGTCGAGGTGCATCAGCCAGCACGCTCGCAGCCAGCTGCTGCCGCCAGCAGCTGCAGTGCAGCAGGACGCTGCCGCACACGTCCGGCAGGCATCAACGGACGCTAGCCAAAGCGATAAAGTAACGCCACAGGTGCAGCAGCCAAAGCAGCAGCAGCGGAAGCCAGATGGCAGCCGTATCAAGCAGCAGACGCTGGACTACACTGTGCTTGCAGCATGCTGCCATGAACTGGCCGGCTCTTGGGTGCCTTCAAAAGTGGAAGAGGTGCGGCAGGCTGACCTGGCAGGCCCTGGCAGAAGTAATTCAAGATACCAATTCGAACTACGATGAACTTGACAGCAGCGCTGTGCATGTTGCTATGTTTGACTTGGTGCATACACTTGCACCAACACCTTGCAGCCACAAGGGTGCGCGCATTGCACCTGCATGCCTTCTCAACCTTTCAACATGTGTGTCATACCCTCCTTGCCTCCCTTGTCTGACTCATTGATCTGCAGGTGGTGCAGCCGGACAAGTTCACGCTGTCGCTGCGGCTGCGCACCCCCCTGGCGCAGGGCTGGCTGCACCTCAGCTGGCACCCCACAGCAGCACGCGTGGCCATGGGACAGCCGCCATACAGGGGGGACGTGTCAGAAGCCTTCTCCTTCGCAGCACAGGTGCAGTGCACAGGAAAGCACATCAAACATGCAACAAGCAGTGTCCTTTGCAGCACTGGAGGGGAAGGGGATGCATGCCTTGGCGTCGACGCTGCAGTGTGGGTTGCATTCAACAGACTCTGGAATGCAGTAGGAGTGCAAGCCATTAGTGTATGTGCGCCACATGTTCCTATGCGTGCCTGTGGTCGCTTGTATAAGCATGTACATGACTGCTGCTGTGCAGGCCTCTGCCCAGCTGAAGGGCCTGGTGCTGCTGTCAGCGCGGCTGCCTGCCCCCTGGGAGCGCGTGGTGCAGCTGGACTTTGGCGCCAGGCCTGGCGAGGCACCCAGCAAGAGTGTGTTTTGCGAGGTCATGGCTAAGTGAGTCACGTGTAGCGCTCAGTATAGTGCTGCTATGTGTGCTGCCAGTGCTGTGTGAATTTGCCTGCCTGCATACCAGGGCTGACAACAGGAAGTGTTAGCCACTGTCAATGTTCAATGCAGCAAGCAATAAGTGAAGTGTGTTAGGCAGGAAGCAGCTTCTGACACACATTCTGCTGGTGTGCTTTTGCTGCAGGTACAGCAACGTGGTGGTGACTTCTGGTGACGGCTCTGTGCTGCATTGCGCATACCAGGTGCGCTGGGCTGGCTGGCTGGCTGGCCTAATTGCACAGTGGCTTGATGGCAAGCAAAGCCGTGTGTTTCCTGCTGCATGCTGCATACCCGGCACAAATTAGATAGTTCGGGTGTTTGCACGCCACGATACTACTTTCAGCACACTCACATGCCGTACACGTGTACTGTGTTGCTAGCTGTGTTGGCAGGTGCAGCCTGTCTCTGACGACATTTGCTGTCAAGCTGCACTGCACACGCACTGTGTTGACCACACGGAGCATAACTCACACTACTCTGCTGCTGTTGCTGTCCTTCTGCACTGCACACATGCACATGCCTCAGGTTGGCGGTGCTATGTCCAGCCTGCGCCAGGTGCAAGCAGGCAGGCAATACCAGCTGCCCCCGCCAGTGAATGGTGTACCGCCCTCACCCCAGGAGCCCCTAGATACCTGGCGGGACAACATCACGCGCGCAGCAGCACTGGCAGCAGCAGAGCAGGCGGCAGCCCCCTCAAAAAAGGCAGCAGCAGCAGCAGCAGCTAGCAGTACAGTCGCATCTGCTCCGCGTGAGACTGTCCTGGCAGGTGCCACGCGTGCTTACATGGGTGTCAGCCCCGCACTAGTAGAGGAGCTGTGTGCAACAGCCAGCATCTCTCCTGCTGCTAGCCCTGACAGCCTAACCCCTGAATCCTGGCAAGCTCTGCATGCAGCCTGGCAGGCCTGGCTGGGCAGACTTCACAGCGGGAACTTCGCACCCAGCAGCTGCCCAGCCACCGGGAAGTTCTCGGTCATCGGCAGCTACAGCCAGCCGCATGAGTCAGCGCATGACATGGTTGAGGGGTACTACCGCAGCTTGCAGGCAGGTGAGGTGTATGCAGGTCTGCACAGGCGGCTGAGTACTGCGGTGAAGCAGGCACTGAAGAAGGCTCGGGGAAGGGTCAAGGCGTTTGAGCAGCAGCTGCAGGCTGCTGATGAGGTGGC
>QFBI01000979.1:0-32757 GCA_004335895.1 Chlamydomonas sp. AIC
CAGGTGACATACACCCCTCAGCTAAACCACCCCGCCCTTCTCAAGCTACCAACTGTAACGAGGGAAAACTGGATGTCATAGGAGGGATCGGACCCCGTTACATCAACATTGACAGCGTTACCCACACACCAAGCATTGCCCATACAGCTCTGACGTCTGTGCTGCCTGCCTTTCACACACAAACCCACTACGCAGGTCCTGCAAGTTTGGCTCCATCCCAGCAGCAGGACAACTCAGCAGCAGGCACTTTTACAGTCAGCCCAGCAGCTCCGCCTTTGACAGACAGCCAGCGAGCACGTGCATCTAAAGCCCTCGCACGCTCCCTGCAGCTGCGGCAGCAGCGCAAGCTCAGTTCTTCGCCTCAGCTGGAGCTCTTAGTGGTGCAGCCGCTCAGCACATACCAGCAGTATGCGCAGGGAGTGGGGGCATTTGCGCATGCGCGCATAGGCACGTGCCAGACAGGGCAACTGGACCAGGACCTACATGAGCAGGATGCGCAAACAGAAGAGGTAGGTCCCAGCAGGAGATGCACTGACAGCTGCGACGGCGCTGCATGGATCCCACCTGCGCACTTTCTCACTCATAGGTATGCGCTGATGCAAAAGGATTGAAGAATCAGTGTTACTGTAAATCACCATGATTGCTGCTGCTGTGTTGAGCATCGGCGAACACCAGCAGCAGCAGACGGCCTTTCCTGCAAGGTGACCAGCAATGGCTCAGTGATGCTGTGCGCATGACATGTGCCGCACACCAGTATCCACCTGCCTGCTTGCTTGTTATTTTGGTGCACAACCTGTCCTGCAGGTTGATGTGGCCAGCAGCAGCTGCCAAGTACCAGATGATGCATATGCCCCAAGCAACAGCAACCCCTTTGCCGGCGGCAGCAGCAGCAGCAGCACAGCAAGCAAGGGCACCAGCGCCTCCAGCAACAGCAGCACAGCTGCAGCTGCAGCGGCAGCAGCGAACGCCAAGTCAGCTGCTGCTGCTAGGCTACTGGATGACACAGCCATGGTTGACTTCCTAGAGTGGGCCCTACCAGAGGTAATGTTTGAGTTGGGGAAAGCAGCAGCAGCTGCAGATGCTGCATCACAGGGCAGGAAGGCTGCTGCGGCACGCCAAGGCTTGAAGTTTGCTCCCTGCTCGGTGCAGCTGCATCCTGCAGGAACCCGCGGCAAGGGGCCCAACTTGTCACATAACAACAGCAGCAGCAGCAGCAGCAGCAGTGGCAGCAGCGGCACATTGTTTGCAGGAGAGCTGCAGCTCGGGGGTACAGCCAGCTACAGCAAGCTGTTGGCTGGCCGGTCAGTTGTAGCTGTGGCATGTCCACCAACGGCAGTTGATGCTGCGGCAGCAGCAGCTGCGATTAGCGCAGCCGCAGCTGCAGCTGCTGCTGGTGCGAGTGCTCACCTGCTGCTCAGCTGCTGCAGTCCAGTGGCCATGGCAGCTGAGGCATCACTGAAGGAGCATGGCATTGCTGGCTGGGGTTGCTTGTGCATCTGGGACCTGAAAGCCCAGCAGCAGCAGCAGCAGCAGCAGCAGCAGCAGCAGCAGCAGGTCGCAGACGCAAGTGGAGGGCTGCTGCAGCTGCTTGTGAGCGAAGGCCGGCCTACTTGCTGCTGCTGGGGTACCGGCGCAGGCAGCTGCCTGGTGTTTGCAGGTGCGTCTGCTGCCAGTGTGCAGGAAGCCACACCCACAGCAGCTGCATCCCACCACCACAAATACTTCTGCAGCAGCCTTGCTCGTGCCTGATAGTTTGGTCCTGCACACTTGTGACTGCTTGCGTGTGTGTGCTGCCACCTCGCAACTTGCATCTGAGTATGCTCCCTGCCATTCAACTTCAATCTGCTGCTCCTTGCTGAACACGCTTGGTTGCTGGTCAACACTGCTGCTGCCTGCAACAGGCATGGAGGAGGGCGGCTTGTGCTGCTGGGACCTGTCAGAGCCCGACAAGCTTCATCAACCCCAGCAGCAGCAGCAGAAGCAGAAGCAACAGCAGGGGCAGCAGCAGCAGCACTCTAGAGACAAATTGCAACAGGCAGAGCAGCAGCAGCAGCAGCAGCAGCTACCAGCCAGGCGGCCATCATACAGCACAGAGTTACCTCTAACAGCCAGCAGCAGTGAAGCCAGCTTGATGACACCCGAGCCAAGTGCCCGAGCCAACTTCTTGACAAGCAACAGCAGCACCAAGCCAGGCAGTAGCAGCAGTACAGTATGTACTGCATTTGACTTGGGTCTTACCTCCACTGACAGCATTGTGGCAGTAGCTGTTCTGCAGCCCTCGGCATCAAGCAGAGCAGCAGGTGGCAATGCAGCGTCTCAGGGAGGTGCTGCGTGCCAGCTTGTCACTTTGAGTGCTGCTGGCACTGTGGCAATGTTCAGTGTGATGCTGGGGGCTGCTGCTGGCAGGCTGGCTGCAGAGTCAGGGGTGGCAGCAGCAGCTGCAGACCTTGGCACCCGCGCAGGTGAGGCGTTGCCATAGAAATTGCATCAGTTGCATGCAAGCTTTCAACGATTGTACAGTAAACACGCTTTGTGACGTTTGGGTGGCGCTGCAAAGCAGCTGTGACACGACCACAAACAAGGCACCTGCAAGCAATGCTGGACCAGAAGCCCCCCTGCCCAAAGGCTCCTGGCGCTCCAAGTAGGCTGATCACTTGTGCTGTGCATGTGCTGCTAGCAGGCAGCCGTGTCTGGCTGGTGAAGACTCTGGAGGCTCTTCCACTAGGGCCAGTAGCTGCTAAGCCCCTGCACCTCAGACCCACCCACACAGCTGCACATGGCAGCGGCAGCAGCAGCATGCTCGCGTCAGCACTGGCGCTGCTGCCTGGGCCAAACCAGCAGCTGCTGGTGGGCCTCAGCAGGGGCAGGGTGCTGAAAGGGGCCTGTTTGGGCACACCAGTACCCCCACGGGAGTATGTTGCAGCGCAGTGGGAGCAGATGTCCAGCTGGGGCAAGCCAGCAGATGCTGCAGGTGCTGCTGCTGACACAGACAACACAGCAGACACCTGCAGCTCAACTGCCAGGGGCAGCAGCAGCAGCAGCACTGGCGTGCAGGGGAGTGTCGTGAGCATAGCAGTCAGCCCCGACTGCCCCGAGGCATGGCTAGCTGGCTACAGCTGCGGCAGTGTAGCACTGTTCAAAGAGGCCAGGTCACGGCCTGCGCTGCTGTGGCAGCAGCTGCGCAACGCCCCTGTGCTGGCTCTGAGGTGGGGCGGGGGGCTGGATGATGGTCAGCTGCAAGTAACTTTGTGCAGCAGCTGCCTTTTGGGTGTCATGCTGTTGCTCAGTAGCCAGGCTCCAACCATGCTTAGTGTCACCAATCAAGCCATAGCAAACACTTAGCAACTCAGCAGACCATGCCACATGCAGCATTGAGGAGCTGGTTCTGCAGTCTTCATGCCTGCTGCTGGATTTACGATTACCGTGTGTTCAACTGGCTGGAGATTAACGCTTCGTTGCTGCCGCTGCTGTTGCTGCTCTCGATCTGCCCTGGTTGTAATGCAGGTGGGTGCCTATGCACCCAAGTGTGTTCCTGGTGCTGTTTGCCGATGGCGGCCTGCTACTGTATAACCTGCAGCAGACCACCATGCATGCAGTAGCAAGCACTAGCTTGGCAAGGCTGTCTGCTGCTGGGACACCAGTGCTGCCGTGCTGCATGGAGGTGGCTTGCACAAGCAGCACTGCAACAGCGCAGCTTTGTATGAACAGCAGCAGCAGTGGCAGCAGGAGCATGCGGCTGAGAAGCACCACCAGCAGCAACAGCAGCAAGTCTTGTCAGGGGACCGGCAATGCAGCAGCGCCCACAAGCTGTGTTGCAGCTGTGGGGTACAGTGACGGCAGCACTGTGCTGTACTCGTTGGCAATGGGTGGTGCTGCTACTGGTGCCGACGCAGTTAGCAGCGATGCATTGCAAGCCATACAGCAGTTGCTGGCAGGCTGCTGAGTGTTTGCTTTTCGTGGATGGGTGTCTGTGAGCTTTTGAGTTGCCCCTGGGTGACTGGTGTGCCACTAGGGCAGCTTGCCAGTGCGCTGACTGTAGAGTCACTGGCCAAATCCAGTGGATGGTTGATATAGTGGTTGCCCAATGAGCCTGTCATTGGCTCGAAAACGGGCTGTGTTCCCGTCGTGTAACACACAAATCGTGCCAAAGATTACACATGTACCTGTGACACAGTCTGGCTGCCGGTGCTGGAGCAAGCTCGGCCCATCGCTGGGTCAAAATAAGCAATCCTATCGACGGCGAGTTGTATTACACATCACTTCGCGTATGCCTGCGACGGCAGGGATGACGCAGCCAGTTTGACTTGCCACGGTGCCACTTTGGCGGGTGACAGCACCGGTTCCTAGCGTTCTTCGTGACATATTTGCGCCACATTAAACGCGTTCAAGATATTTCGGCCTTTGACGGCGAAAGAAGGCGATCACGCCACGCTGTCATGTCCTTACCATACCATTTCATACCATACCATACCATTTCACAGCGTGCAGTTTGTCATGGAGCACCCACCGCCGTATCCAGTCTCCTGCAGTTGACAGGTTCTGTACAGATCATTCAACGGTCAGGCGAGTAACCAATCGGCCATCTGATGCTCGACGATGCAGACCCAACGCCAACAGATGCAGCAGCACAGGGCTATCGCCTCCACGTTTCGACTGTAGACCATCATGATAAGTGTTGAATGCCTTCATGGCCTTCAAATCCCCAGCTGAACATGGACCGCTCACGCGGAATGGTCATGCGTCTTGGCTCTACCACGCCGGTGACTCGAGCATGCAGCCCGACGTTCCAGTTGCTGATATCAGTACTATACGTTGTGGTGGCAGTGTCCGTGGCGGCAGCTGGTGTGGCCTATGTGGGCGAGCCACAGGACGGAACAGCAATCTTCGGAACCACAGTTTCGCTGGTGCAGGCGCTGCAAGACCGAAATGTGACTAGCATAGTGATCACTTCCAACTACAGTATAGATCACCTGCTTGACAGCTACCTGGGGTCGCCGCTGCTGATTGCCAGGTGAGCATTCAGCTGCAAGCAGCAGCTGCTACCACAGTGCTTCCTTGAAGATCATGTTGCAGCACGTGGGCCATGTGATTATGCTGTAGCACCTGCTGAGTCCGAATCCTCAACCGCAGCAGCGCAGAGGCCTCGTTTGTGCTTCAGCTGCCGCAGTGCCTTCATGTGCACCTTCGTCCTCAAGCAGGCAATATTTCCGCTGTTGCAGGAATTTGACGATCACAGGCCTGCAAGGCAAGGATACTGTCTTGAACTTGGAATACAAACGGGCGCTTGTTGAGTTGTGCCGCAACTGCACTCTCACATTCAGCAACATCACAATCAGCCATGAACGCCGTGGCACAGGCAGCGTATACGATCTGTTTCTGGGCATGCCGGGCAGCAGGATTATTGCGGATGATATATACAAGCTGCGAGTTGCATGCACCAGCCCACGTCACTTGGCGCAAGTGACCAGCCGCACCAAGCGCAGCAGCATACTGCCGGGCAGCAGCAAGCCGCAGGACTTTGACTTTGTGAACGTCACTTTTGAGGTGAGCGCAGCACTGCAGACATTTGACGGTGAATACAATAGGTCAGTTGATGGTTTGGTTCTGGTTGGTTTGACATCTACACCTCTTTCTTAGCAATTGCAGTCACCGGCGCAATTCCCTGTTGTCAGCGCAGAGCAGCAGGAGAGGACTTTTGTTGAACAATAATCAAACACACAAGGCAACCCAGTGTCAGGCGTTGACCCTGTGTTACTGTTCTGTTCTGTGCCGCTGCAATGCAGGGAAGGGCGTACACACAATCACTGAAAATGAACGACTATACAGTTGATGTGCCGCTGACTGAGCAAGGTGACTGCCCGCAGCAGCAGCTGCTGTGCCGGCGACAACTGCTGACACCACCACAGCAATGAGCCCTCATGCAGCATGCTGTGCAGTGTTTTATAACATGCTTTGCATTATGTCACTCGTTCAGCAAACTGCCAGGTGTTTCATCAATGCCCGGTGCATGCTCCCAGTGCACGCCACCTAACCTAAGACAGCACCACACGTCGTCTCGCTTTGGGTCCGGAGCTGCGCACTGTCAATCGTGGTACCACAGATCATTTGGCTTCACATATGTTATTTTGTTACTAAACATGTTACTTTTGCTGCAGAGGGCGGCCCGCCGTTTGGCGGCTATGCGCTGTCAGAGAGCCGCAAGGTGCGGCTTTGTGAGCAGGAGGTGCCGCAGTCCTGCCTGGACATCAAAAGCCCGGATGCTTGCGTGAACCAGGTGGGTGAATGCAATGAGCTGGATTTGGCCTGAATGTAGCTTCAGAAGGGTGTATCAAGCAAGAGGAAACAGGCAGACATGTGCTGCAGAGTGCTGCTGCCTGGCGTGGAGTTGACTCGTAACAAGCGGCACGCTGACAAGCGTGTGGTAACCTATCTTATCATGTTACGACTTACTTCTGCATGGAACGGTGTGAACTGTTCTGCAGTCAGGATTGGTGGCTGTGCTGTTGATGTTGGAACGGTGTTGACTGTGTTACGGCGTCCTGCATGGCTGCGCTGCTGCCCTTGTCTGCGACACAGGCCATTGACAGGGCTGAAGCAGAGCATGCAGCCCACGGCAGCAGCAGCAGCAGCGTGCCGGTGGCTGCCATTGCAGTGCCAGTAATAGTCGCCGGTGAGTGAGCAGCAGGCTGGGTAGCGCCAGCTGGTTTGCCTGTTGTGATATAGCTGCTGTGGCTTGCATTGCGGCAGTATGCGTGCAACAGTGGCGCTGCTTGCTGGAGCAATTGAAAATTCAACACACTGCTTGGGTTGCATTGTTTGCTGCACAATGCATGAGCGTGGCAGCCTGCTCGCAGTGCTTGCCCTCTTCCGCATGTGTTGGCCAGTCTGCTGCATCAGCTTCTGCCGTGCCCCGCTGCCTTGTCGTCAAGCCCCTCACTGGAAGATTCAGTGCTTTACTCTGCTGCAATCTCGCCAACGCTGTGAATCGCCGCAGTGCTGGCAGTGATGGCTGCTTGCGCATTCGCGGCCTACAAGTGGCACCGGCGGCAGCTGAAGCAGCAGCTGGTTACCCACAACAAAGACGCTGCTGCTGCTGGCAGCGGCAGCGTTGCAGGCCCCAGCCACAGGGGCCCTCCCGGCCCTGCTGACACTGCTGCAGCAGGGCGGGGTGGCAGAGGGTGAGTTGCTGCGCTACAGCCTGAATCACAGGCCACATTGTCCTGTGTGGTGTCGCGGCTCGCTGATATGCGCGCCTCCAATCATGGTGGTCAAACCCATTGCTGTTGCAGCGAGGACGATGAGCTGTAAATGCTGAGCAATTGCAGACCTGACCTTATGTAACACAATTTAACATGTTTGTAACATGTTACTTCACGCTTGCAGGGAGGATGACGAGCTGTGGATGCCGCGAGGCCTGCGCAGGGGCTGGCATGTTACATCAAGCCTGACCACGCCCCTGCTGGGTGCGGTAGAAGATGACCGAGTGGTGTTTGGCAGGCTGCTGGGCGCAGGTGAGGCTTTTTGAACAAGTACAGGCAGCAAGATGCATTGTAATGGATGCACAGGGTGATTTAGTGGAAGATGACCGCGTGGCGTTTGGGAGGCTGCTGGGTGCAGGTGAGGCGCTGTGTACAAGTACAGGCAGCAAGATGTGTTGTTATGGATGCACAGTGTGATTCAGTTGAGGATGGCCGCGTGGTCTTTGGCAGGCTGCTGGGCGCAGGTGCGACGCTGATGTGTAAATCACAGGCAACAAAAGCGTGATTTGGGTGGTACCTGCGCATAGCTGTGCTGCAATTGCCGCTTTTGGGCGCTGTGGAAGATGACCGAGTGGTGTTTGGCAGGCTGACTGGCGCAGGTGCGATGCTATGTACATCAATGTATCAACGAATGATGTCTGTCATTGCACACATTTGGCAACACAGCAGTGCACGAATGGGCTCGGCCGTCAGCTGTACGCTGGCAACGCAATTGGTTGGGCACCTTGCGTGCAAGCTTAGTGGATATGCATTGGCCCTGAATGCGCCACAGCCGCTGCTTACTTAGCGCATATGAGTACACCCAACCGCTTCAACCCTGGTGTGTTCTTTTGCTGCTGAACCTGTGGCGTCGGTGCTTGCAGGATCTTTTGGGCGCGTGTATCTGGCAAGATGGGCCGGGCGCCAGGTGGGGTTCCGGCTGTGGCTGTGGCTGTGGTTTTGCAGACTTCTGCTCCGCGCACCTTTACCCAGTTACCAGTGACCCAGTTACCAAGTAGGGCCACAGGCCCACCCACAAAGGAGCCAGACAAGGCTCATGGGGTGACTGCACATGCACCACGTGGCTGGGCACCTCCGGTTGTCTCCAGCCATGCTCTGATCACCGATGTTCTGGGCTGTCACTGGGCATGCAACGCAGCCTGTGTGGGGGTAGTTCCACCTCATCTGTGACGCCTTGCTCGGTGCTGTATTCACCATGTACTTTTCAAATGTAACATGTGGGCCCCTTACCTTGCGCATGGGGCACGCTCTGTTGGCTACAGCACATCACAATTACCTGTGCTGTGTGCGCTGCAAATCACCTAAGGTGGTTTGGGAGTGGCTCCCTCCTCTGGGTTCACCTCTTGCTAGAAAATGATTGATTGCGTGCGCTGCATCCGCAGGTGGCTGTGAAGGTCATCGAGCACAGCGGGGACACGTCAGCGGTGGTGGAGAATGAGGTCAAGCTCATGATGCAGGTGCGCTGGGTGTTTACTACATTGTGTTACATAATAAAATATATTGTAGTGTATAATATTGTTGAAGGTTACGACCTGGTGTGAAGTAGACTTAGGTGGGGACGAAGGCTCAGGAGTAGGCACGTTACAGTTTCATACAAGAATCATAGCTTATATACCCAAACAGCCTTCGGCTGAAGCCGGGGATTAGGCAAGGAAGCTACCATGGGAGGCTTCCCGGCACATTTGTCGGCCGGCACATGATGCAATCCCGGATCCTTAGATCATACCACGGGATGGCATGCACCGAATCATGTCGATACAATCGCAACATAGATACAGAATACGCAAGTATGTGCATAGCAATTGAGCATGCAGCTCTCTGGTGGAGTGCTGCAGGAGACAACATAATCTGCCAAGTTAGCTCAGAGATCCACTGGATCCCTGGCAGGCCAAACAGACCCTGGATTCATAACACTCCCTCGTGGACTGGCATCTCAACTTCGCAAAACTGGCACGCATTGCTGCTGAAATCCAAGATGGTATGAACGCCATACGAGTAGTGGGCTGGTAATACACAACTGCTGATCAGACACAAGTGACAGGTGCAATGCGGACTGCATCCACGCACTGCAGGTTACTTCAATACTGTAGCGAGAAAGCAGCTGCTGCAGAACAAACTCCCTCGGAGCCCTGGAACACATCAGACAGGGAACAGGCAGGCTGCATTGGTCATACAATCAGAAAGCAAGGCAATACAAGCAATCTGCTGAATCTATCAGCTCCCTCGGAACGCAACAACTCTGTCAAGGCCGCTGGATCGTACAACAGTACACAGTGGGTGTACAGTGGACAGTGGCACAAGATGGCACGCAGCTGCTGCGCAGGCGCAAGGTCAGCTTTTGTGCATACAAGACAGGTCTGGAACTCAAGTCTGTCTGCAGGGTGATACCGTACAGAGCGGACAGCTATAGCAAGGTAAACAAGCACAAAGAACATAGGACACAGCATACTCCAGAGAGCATGAACAAACTGCACAACTGCTGGGGTGAGTTGGCAGATGGCTGAGAGATACTTTAGGCATGCATGACAAGAAGAAACAAGGGACGCAGAACTTTTTTTTTGTTTTGTTTTATATATGTAGTCTTGTAAAGGAAGGCTGGAACTGAGAGCAAGGACCGTCAGCGTGTGATATGCAGTGATTGCACACCATCAACATCTACTGGTGCTCCCTCGTGGGGTGCATTCACGCATGGCTACACGCTTGAGTCGAAGGGGCACAAGTCACAACTCCCTCGCTGCTGCGGTACCGTAAAACCGTCATAAATATGCTGCTGCTGTAGTACAAAGTGCAGGTGGTCAAACACACAGATGTCCTGAGAGCTGCGGAGCGCGTCGCTCTGCTGCAGATGCCGACGTTATCAGGTTCACCAGAAGATGGGCTTCTTGCTGCTGGCCTTGGGTGTGTTGCCTGCGTGGTGTGTGGAGTCGTTGCCGGGGTCGCTGTTGCTGGTGCGGCGCTGCTCTGCACGCATGCGGCCGCGGCAGTCCTGGATCCTGTGCCCTGCTTTGTGGCAGTAGAGGCACTTGAGCGGGGGCTGGCTGCCGCCGTTGTTGAGGCCGTAGTGGTTGTCTGCTGGGCCTGAGGGGCCGTTGTTGTAGCCGTAGCGGTTGTCTGCCGGGCCAGAGGGGCCGGTGTTGTTGTACCCGTGGCCCGAGGCGCTGCTGCCCGAGGTAAAGTAGGCCTGGGCCTGTAGCGGCTCGTCTGCGCTGCTCTCTTGAGGGACTGCCACTCCATGAGCTTGGGCAGCATGTCGATAACGCTGGGCAGCACCGCCGCGTTGATGAAGTGACTTTTCGGTATGTCGAACATGGGCAGCAGGCCGGTCAGGAAGGTCTTTGCCACCTGTGCGTCTGTGACTGGTGCTCCTGCTGCCGCCAGATCTGCCTGGGATAGGCCCAGGCGCGCTCCCCAGCCCTCCACCTTCTCGCCGGGCTGCTGCTTAGCGTTGATGAATGCCTTGGTCAGCTGCTGGGTCTGCGCGATGCTGCTGGACTGGGACAGCGAGTTCAGCTTGTCGTACAGGTCCTTGGCGGTCCTGCAGCTCATGGTCAGCGCCGTGGTTTGGCTGTCCAGGGAGGTCTGGATGAGGTACAGCAGCTTGCCGGAGTTGGGATCGTCAGCTGTGGTGAGAGCTGTGAGCCATCCCATGGCATCTGCATGGGAGACTACGTGCCTTTTCCACTCTGAGTGGTGCACCTTGCCAAATTGAACTCGCAGGCCTTTGGTGAGACCGAGCTCGTTCATTTTTGAACTGGCTGAGCTGCAGCTGGGTGTGCTGCAGTCGGGTAGCTGGGACTGCAGCGATGGGCTGCAGCGCTGCAGCGGTAGCTGCAGCTGACTAGGGGCTGACTGGAAGCTGGCTGATACGGGTAATTGGTCTGGTAGGCTCTGTGGTAGTCTGCCCTAACCGTGTGCTTGGGTTCCCGGTGCGGGAGACACGGAGGGCGCCTTGTTGCGGCACCGGGAGAGTCGTAGTCGGTAGGTCTCCTGCGGGCGCAACGAAGGACGGAGCGGCAGCGGTGCCTGGGCCTTAGTCGAGCTCCTTACATGTAGAAGACTGATGGGCTGTGCTGCTCTGCCTGAAATCGATGAGCTGTCGCTGCTCAAGACAGGAGTAATCAGCTGGACGAAGAAGTAGCTACGGAACTTTTGGAAAGCAGCAAGCTGCGGCTGCTTGTACTGTAAAAGTGGCCAAGGTCAAGAAAGCTGCCGGCTGAAGCGGGCAGCTGGTCCACTAGTAGCTCGAGAGCAGCCTGGTGTGACAAGAGAAAGAGGGCTACTGCTTGAATGGCCTGATGCCACGAGACTGATGACTGACTCGCGATACTTAGCGGAGAAAGAAGTCACAGTCGAAGTCCAGCGATGAAGGCTGGATGGCAAAGGTCGGCCTGGGGTAGACGCGTCCGTCTTGCGAAGGGCTGGGACCTGTGCTGGAGACAGCCAGTGCTGGAACGACGCCTGTAGAGCTAGAGACGAAAGTTTTGATGGGCTAATAGGAGTCTACTGTGTTGGAGCTGGGTGGTTAGCGCGGTGGAAGCGTGAACATGGGCTCATAACCTGTTGAAGGTTACGACCTGGTGTGAAGTAGACTTAGGTGGGGACGAAGGCTCAGGAGTAGGCACGTTACAGTTTCATACAAGAATCATAGCTTATATACCCAAACAGCCCTCGGCTGAAGCCGGGGATTAGGCAAGGAAGCTACCATGGGAGGCTTCCCGGCACATTTGTCGGCCGGCACATTATGCAATCCCGGATCCTTAGATCATACCACGGGATGGCATGCACCGAATCATGTCGATACAATCGCAACATAGATACAAAATACGCAAGTATGTGCATAGCAATTGAGCATGCAGCTCTCTGGTGGAGTGCTGCAGGAGACAACATAATCTGCCAAGTTAGCTCAGAGATCCAGGCCAAACAGACCCTGGATTCATAACAAATATTATATAATATAATATAATATGTGTATCACAAATACTATAATATATATGTAGGTTATATGCCTGCAGGTTTCAGTCGACAGGGCGGCAGCGAAATTTATTGTAACGGTCGAGACTCGGCAGAAAGCTGAGCGGAGCAAGGGTTTCTGCCGAATCGAGACAGTTCAATAAATTGAGCGGAGCCCTCGAGACGGAACCTGCAGGCTTCTAACCTACTTATGCCGCGAAAGGAACACGTTCAATTGCTAATCCCGTGGACTTTTGCATATTGCACTGTTGACTTTTGCATAATGCACTGTTCACTTTTGCATAATGCACTGTTGACTTTGCATAATGCACTGTTGACTTTGTATAATGCACTGTTGACCAAGATACATCTAAAGGTAGGAACACCAGACCCACCGGACACACCGGATGCACCGGATTCACCAGACAAACTAAGTTAAACGGACTCACCGGACACACCGGATTCATCAGACAAACCAAGTTAGCCGGACACACCGGATTCACCGGATTCACCAGACAAGCCCAGGTAGCCGGACCCACCAGACACACCGGTTTCACCGATTCACCAGACAAACCAAGTTAGCCGGACACACCAACATGGTTTGTCTGGGGAATCCGGTGAATCCGGTCCTGTCCGGTTAACTTGGTTTGTCTGGTGAATTCGGTGAATCTGGTCTGTCCGGCTAACTTGGTTTGTCTGGTGAATCCGGTGAATCCGGTCTGTCCGGCGAACTTGGTTTGTCTGGTGAATCCGGTGTGTCCGGTGGGTCCGGCTACCTGGGTTTGTCTGGTGAATCCGGTGAATCCGGTCTGTCTGGTATGTCTGTGGTAACACTGCTACCATTACATCTGGTTTTTTCCTTACCTAGTTCTCTACATCCTAGGAAATCAACAATGCATTACTATGTTTTTAATGTTGTGGGGAAACACTCTTGAGTGGTATAATACTGTATTATTGCTAGGTCAAGCTCGTGATGCAGGTGCGCGTGATGCGCTTCAACACCCAGGATAACGCTGCATGCCCAACATGCCACACGCAACACGCAGCAGCCAACACCAACATCACCTGATTCTGATGTCAGCCAAGAGCCGTTGGTGGTTTGCCTACCTCACTAAAATGTGGCCAGTGGCCAGTGTGCTGTTTAGCATGTCGTTCAGCATAATCTTATCGGGTTTGCTGCGCAACACTCCCCTGCCTGCAATCGGCTGCCATTCACCCATTCGTTCCTGGCGCTGCTACTGTACCTGGCACGTATCCCTGCCGCAGTTCAACCACCCAAACGTCGTGCGAGCTTTCCGCTGCATCACCTACAAGCAATCACGCATGCAGCACATCCCTGGCAGTGCACCCAGTAGCGGCGGCCACCACGCAGCAGCAGCAGCAGCAGCCGGCATGCCAGCCCTGCTGACTCAGCCAATCACAGCCTCTCAGCTGCTCGGCTCCGCCGCTGGCACCCGCAGCAGCACCAGCAGCTGCAGCAAATCTCAGGGCACCAGCCAGCCACTGCCAGCTGCACTGCTGCAGCAGCACCACCAGCGGCAGCAGCAGCAGCACAATCAGGCTGCAGGGTGCGTCGCGCCGCAGGCAGCTGCAGCAGCATGCAGCAGCAGCATCTTCTACACGCCCTCGGGGAAGCCACCCGAGGTAGCTGCTGCATTTGGCGCTACAATGGGCCGCTCTCCGCTGATGCCAATCCTACACGGCAGCAGCAACAGCGGCAGCGATCAGCAGCAGCAGCAGCAGCAGCAGCAGCACTCAGGCTCGATGGGAAGCAGCGTGCAGCTGCACAACTCGGCGGCACACAATGCCCTGGGGCTCGGCGGTTCAGCGGGCAGGGGTTCAGCAGGCCAGGGTTCAGGCGCAGGGCTTATGGTGTTTGGCTCGCTGGATCAAAGGGGCTCGAAGGAGGGTGGCCCGCAGCAGCAGCAGCAGCAGCAGCAGGATGGTGCTAATGCAGTGGGCAATGAGGTCAATCAGGGCAGCACTGGATCCCTGGAGGGCTGCATGACGTCACTGCTGCTGGAGGAATCTGAGCGAGCAGAAACCTGGTGAGGCCTGAGGGTTCAGGTTTTGTTTTGCACTGTGTTGATGTGCTTCAGATCGTCATGCCATGCTAAGCTGCCTGTATGTGTACAAGCAGGGTCCTTTGATTGCACTTCAGATTGCCATGCCCAGCTGTGTGTGTGCGTAGTGGAAGGTCCTCTGATCGCATTGAGCTGCTGCAGCTGCGCACAGCAGAGGTGCTGAGTCATTGTGCCGCTGCAGCAAGTGCAAAGCACCACAGCGTCATGTGTTGTGCTCAACTTGTTTCGGCTGTGGCTGACCTTGCCTGTGTGCTGCTGCTGCTGCCTTGCCCACTGCTGCAGGCTGATCACCGAGTACTGGTGAGTGGCTCGAGCTTGCGGCACAGCTCTCACGATTGACTCGTAGCAGGCAGCAGCAGCAGCAGCACAACAGCAGCACGCTGCAGCCACAGCATGCATGGGCTCCACAGCATCTGCATCTGCTCGTCATGCGTGCAGCATGTCCTATCCCCTCCTGCCTGAATACTCATTTTGCACAAAGTTCATGTCGTTCATATTCATAGACAAACATAACGCATATCAAACTCCTACTGCAGCAACTGCAGCGCGCTAGGCAGCCGTCCACCTTCTTGATGCCATTAACCGTGTCTTACCTTACCTTTTTCTCCTCATTTTCCTCATTTTCCCCTCCTGCTGCAGTGACTGCGGCACGCTGGGCAACCTGGTGGCCAAGCTGCCAGCGCCGTGCCCACAGGACGACGAGCGGATGCTCAAGGTGCTGCTGCTGCTGCGTGACGTGGCGGAGGGGCTCAAGGCGCTGCACGAGGCCGGCGTAGTGCACGGCGACCTGGTGAGAATTATTTTGTGTTATGTTATGTGATCATATGTTATTTCCATGGAGTAGTAGCACGTCGGCCAGTGCAGTGGTGGCGGGGCTGTGCGCGCTGCACAAGGCCGGCGTGGTGCACGGCGGCGTGGTGCACGGCGATGTGGTGGGCATGACTGTTATTGTTATGCTACGTTATGTTGTGTTATGTTATGTTATGTTACTTCCAAGGAGTAATAGCGTGTGGGCCAGTGCAGTGGCGGAGGGGCTCAAAGCGCTGCACAAGGCCGGCGTGGTGCACGGCGACGTGGTGGGGATGTTTGATTACATACTTTTGATTTCAAATGTGTTCCTAACGGACAGGGACAGGTAGTCCAATTATGTCAGCTGTTGTCGCAAGCGCTGTGTCGCATGGTAATTTTCCCTATTATGCCCCTTACAGGCGTGCTGCTGCTGCTGCTGCTGCTGCCGCTGTGCAGAATGGCCGCAACGTGTTAGTCAGCGCAAGTGCCATGAGCCCTCTGGGAGTGGTGGCCAAGGTGGCAGACCTAGGTGAGTGCTGTTTGAATGCAGCTGCTGGCGCCTGGGTGTCATGTTTTGACCACCACAGTTACAACAGATTGCTGTTTGAAACCATATCATTGCTGCAAGCATTATGAGACTGCTGCAAGGTGTTGTGTACCCTTGCCGACAAGCTCTTCAGTTGGCAAAGCATGATCCTGTCAAAATCAAACGCTGCTGCTGCTGCTGCTGCTATCATCCCTGGTGTTGTCGGTGGTCCGCAGGCCTGTCTCGCACCATCAAGCAGCACGAGACGCACAGGACCACCAACACCTGCGGCACCCTCAGCCACACGGCACCAGGTGAGGCCGCGGACACCGTGCCAGGCCGTCGCTTGCCTGCTGCCCTGCAGTGTGTATGCAGCATTCGTGTAATACTTTGCGTGCATCACGGTTCAAGCCAACAGGTTCCCTAGCATACCTTCCTGCACCCAAGACACAGCGATGCATGATGGCTGATCACTCTCCGTAGCTTGTCCTGCAGGACAAGGTGCTTAGAGGTCCTGCAGTGCAGTGCTCAGCAGCTATCATGCGTGTGCTGCTGCTGCTGCTGCCGTTGTGTAACGCGTGTGCACCTGTCTCTGCTTGCTGCAGAGCTGCTGCGCTACGGGCGCATGGGCATGCCTGCTGACGTGTACGCCTTTGGCATCACCATGTGGGAGCTGTACACGGGCCAGGTAGGAGACTGAAATGGGTTTAAATTAATTTACACAACCAAAGGAGACGTTCCAGGAAACGCTTGCGTTTCGCATCATCATGCGGAGCAGCAGCAGCAGCACTGCGCTGAGGATAGACAGATCAAGCGGCAGCGCATTCTGTTGAGATGATGTGTCAGGGCACTCAACCTGGCATGTGCTTCCAATCCGCATCAGCTCCCAAATTGTCAATTTTTTTGCCTTGTCAGCATATGCATTGCTCGTCATGACAATGCCACACCGTTGTGCCGACGCAACGGTTTGAGTGTGCTGCTGCAGGCTGCGTTCCGCTCGCTGCATTACGGGCAATTCCTGGACCTGGTGTACAAGCACCAGCAGCGGCCCATCATTCCAGCCCACATGCCGGAAGATTACGCGCTGCTGGTTGAGGTGAGGTTATGACATTGTTATAACAGGTTATGTGAGCAAAATGACATATTCCCGTACAACAACGGCTTCCTGGTGACTGTGCGGGCAGCTGCGCACAGCAACTCTTTGAAACAGCATTGGATTCTGTGCTATCGATGCGCATGTGCGTCGCCATTGATGCCAACGTGTCCATGTTGTCAGATCAGACAAGCAAAAGCAGCAACACTGCATCCGTTATAAGCATCACCTGACGACACACCTTGCCGCTGCTGGTGCTGCTGCTCCTCGCAGCATTGCTGGGGAGCAGATCCTGCGCTGCGCCCAACAATCGCCACAGTGCTGGACACCATTGTGTGGATGGTCGACGCCAGGCAACTGCGACTCAGCGAAGCAGCAGCAGCAGACCAGCAGCAGCTCGAAACCAACCACCACCAACAGGCATCCTCAGCAATGCCACAAAGCCAGAGCGCCCCGCTGCCGCACGCAGCAGCAGCAGCAGGCGCATGTGTGGGAGGCGGCTGCAGCGGAAACCCCGCAGGGCAGTTGGTGGGGTTCGAACCCGCGACCCCTGGCGTGCGAGGCAGCGGCACTATGCGTACAGCGTCACTTGTGTCTGCCAGCAGCGTCAGCGGCCCACTCCCGCCCAGGCCAGTGCTGCTTGACACTCCTGTTCCAGCTCGCGGGCAGCGGCTGAGAAGGGCGGCTGCGCAGGATGCAGCAGCAGCAGCAGGATGCGGACATCAGGATGCAGGTTGCACCCCAGATGCCGCTGCCAAGGACTCAACGGAGGATGCAGGGTTGTACGGCGCGGCAGATGCAGCCAACAACCCAAGCGATGACAGCAGCAGCAGCAGCGGCGAGCATGACGGCTACTTGACACAGGAGCAGGTGGCAGCGTCTTTGGGCTTGGAGCGGCGAGGCGCAGCAGCAGCAGCAGCAGCAGTTCCGCCGGCAGCGCCACGGCCAGCAGCAGCAGCAGCAGGCGCCACACCGCCGGCAGCGCCAAGGCCAGCAGCAGCACCAGTAGCAACAACGTGGGGCGGCCCGGTGCAGCGGCTAGCGCCGCTGAATGCTGCAGCGGGCGGAGCTTGGAAGGAGTTGGATACGGCAACAGGCATGCTGCAGCAGCGCCGGGCAGATGTGCGGCCGTCTCAAGATTCTTCTGTTGATGTGAGGGCAATGCGCGGAGGGCTTTCGGAGCCGCTGCCACTTGTGTCTGATGGCTGCAATGTTTCATCGAGCATGGAGGCAGTGCCAGACAGCTCGACTGAACGGGTGGGCGAGTGGATTGTCTGAGGGTGCTTAGAAGCATGGCACGGCCTGTTACTTGGACCGTGTGTGTATGTGTGCGGTGTATGTAGGCCTTTGTGTTGGTGTTGCTGCACGCACGCAATGACATGGTGTTGGGGTTGCTGGAAGGGGCGGTCTCTTATAGCTGGGGGACAGTAGGCTGATAACTGGTGCTGTTGTTGTGATTGATGCGCCCTGTGCGGTTGCTTCCCTCTGCTGTTTGCGTGGGTTTGTGCGCGGGTTTGGCTGCCTACTTCTGTCACAGTATCAAGAGAGCAAACAGGAGTGCGCCTCCTTGCATAGATGCAATGTTACAATGTTCACATACTCCATACAACCAAGGATTGAGAACACCAATCTGCAGCCGACAAGAGGCTCGTATGGGGAGCCTTTCAATGGCACTTTCATCCACACCGCAATGGGAAGGGGTGGCTCAACAGCTCACACAACAGTGGGCTGCCAGAAACTTGTGTGTTGTTTGGCGACTGCTCCAGGCATGTGCTTGCGGCATTGTTGACCTTTGTGCAGGGCTGTGTTGTTGTGGTTTCGTTTGTTGGATGCGTGTGTTTGTGTGAAGCAGCCATGTGGTGTGCTGTGTGTGTCTGCAACCTCAGTTGTGGTGCGTTCTCCTCGTTTGTTTTGAGCATGTTGTGGTGCATGTTAGCTGTGTGTTGTGAGTTGTTCTGGTAGCCTTGGTGCAGCCTGCTGCTGCTGTAGCTGCTGCTGGAACTTGGCAATTTTAGAGTTGTTTGCTGCTTTTGGTCTCCGGGTGGTGAACAGAGGGCTTGCGCAGACTGCTTCTGAGACATCAGGAGCAGGAACCTCACCTATCAGCACGAACGTTTATGCTGATTATGCATACATGCTGGTGAAGGCACACTGCCAGGGCGGGATCGCGTGAACACTGCGCTTCCCTGCTGCATGTGGGTTTTTTTTTTTTGAAGTCAAGGGACAGGAGCTGTGCATGAGCAAGAGCAGCTGTTGGTCTGCATCTTGAGCATATGCGTGTTGCGCACAACTCCATGCATGCAGCGTGTGCCGCCCCTGTTTGGTGACGTTCACACACGCAACCCAATAAAAACATATTGCAGACTGAACTGCAACGGCACACAATTATAGCATCTTGCCTCAGGCTTGCTTGGTGGTGCTGCGTGGTGTGAGGCAACTGTTTGAGAGGCATGTGCATGTGAAGGAATGGCTGGACGGCATTTGCATGTGAAGGAATGGCTGGACGGCATGTGCATGTGAAGGAATGGCTGGACGGCATGTGCATGTAAAGGGATGGCTGGACGGCATGTGCATGTGAGGGGGTGGCGCCATATCTCAAACATGCCTGCCTCAGTCAACGTGTTTGAATGCTTGTTGGGAATGTCATTTTCCACAGTTGCTGCAGGAGTAGTGCATGTGTGCATTGGCAGCTTGTGTGGTGGTCTGGCTGTATGTTATATCACGGAAGATGTTTGAGCTTTCAGAACTTCACTTTGTTGAACTGCTGGGCTGTCGTTGAACATGCTGCTGCACTACACTACCCCAACCACATAGTGTGCTGCTGTTACTAACACGCTGAGCCGTCCTGCTGTTGCAGCATGTCTTGCTGTGTTCTACATCGGCCAACAGCTGCTGCTTGCATGTTGTGTCGCCACACCAATGTACTGACGCAGTGGTGTTATGTTGCTGTGTCAGGACCACACTCCAATGCTGAGCTGTTACATCACTGCACATGCACAAGCGATGGCATACACGTAGTTTCTGTCTTGTCCCGAGTCAACTGCACCTGCAGCTTGTGTGGCGGAATGAAGGCTGCTTGAAAGCTGCCCTGTGCTTCCACACGCAGCTGCATTTACAGCTTGCATGGCGCAAAAACACGCTTGCTACTTGGTGTGGTACCACAGCACAGACTCAAACATGCGGTGTACAGCATGTTACCTCATGTGGACTCGGCGCATTGATACACACATCGCACTACAAGGTATGATGAGTTTGGTCGAATGCGTGAGGTGTAAGGCTGCGGGCTTTTGTGTGCATGTAGAAACCTATGTGGGGATGGAATGAAACCTGCTGATTCTGTGCATGCATGCGCTGTGTGCAGCACTGCGTAGTCAACCTACTGCTTGCTTCCAGTTCTCGCATCAAAGCTGGGTCGGGCAGGGGTTGTGCCGTGCACCATTATTGACCTTGTCTAATTTCAGCAGCTTTATTGCAAGTACACCTTGTGTACAGTGCAAGCTGACCATCGACGGCTGCTCTGAGTCGTATGCACACAGCAGATGTTACTTTGGTGATCTGGCGGAAGCATGCTTGTCATGCTCAATCAATCCCCGAGTGATGCTGTGCAATGCGGGCCAGGACATGCATTGAGATGCTCTGTGGGCTGTGTTCGCTGTGGCTTCTGCTGTGGTGCTATGCTTCGCTGCAGCAACCCCAGCCGTTGAACATCTCAGCACAATAGATTACACCAGATATGCGCATCTATCTGCAGGCATAGGTTGTCATGTGCCTGTTCTGGCCCTTCCAGGTGGTGTGCGGCTGCTATGCATGTACTCGGCACTGTCAATCATTGCTGTGCTGATTGCGGCACAGCTTCGAGGCTGATCAGGATAGTCAACATGTCTGACACTCTGGTCTGGCAGTACTAATTTGATACGCTGCAGCCTAGCACAGCCTGCTGACATGGCATCACAGCAAGGTGTTGTCGGCCGTTGCATCCGATGCAAGGTGTTGAGTCAACAGCTGTTGCTGATTGGTGGTGCTCCAGTACGTGTTAATAGTAAGGTTTGCAGCAGTCTTGATGCTGGGGCCATGCAGCACCACATCAACTTTGTTGCAGCCGGAGTGAGTGGGCTGCGACCAGCTCTGTTGGCACTGTTTCATTTCATGACTGAAGTCATTTGTGGCGTGCCAGAGCAATGCACGTCCTTGAGCCAATGTCCTTGCGCTTGTACATCCGTTTTAGTACAGTTTGTCAGCTTTGATGCAGGCTCTTCTGCATATTATCATCATCTCCGGTGCTTCCCTGGTCACTTTGTGTGCTGCAGTGCCCACCATCGTGTTGGGTAAACGTGGGTCGTGAGATTGCTGGGTCTCGGTCAAACTTGTTTTCAATGCTGTCTTGCTGACGCTGTCACAGCAGCCCCAGTTGTTGTCCTTGCAGTCTTTGAATGCACTTTTGCTTGACTAGTGTGATACACAGGGGCCAAGTGCCCATGATGTTTCCCCTTGTTTTATTGTAACCAGAACCTTCCCTGTGGGCCACCAAGGTGCACATCATCATTGGCAGTGCTTTGCTCAAGTCGCTGATTTGCTGCAGCAAAAAATGATGTGGACCCAGCTATGAGTTTTCTTCCAGGACCGGCAGGTCAAATGGTTTTTTTCACTAAACCAATTATCTCTCGTAATCAATGTATGTTGCTCCCCGGAGACGTGTATGCACGTGGCCACCGGCCTACCGGCGAAGGCCAGCTGAGCTGCCTGCTGGTGACCTTCAGACTGACGGAACTGCACGTCTGCCGATTCCTTTGCCTGATATGTGCAAGATCCTTTATAATGTATGTAAGCCTCTCTTTAACCAGAGCAACGTATATAAACTGCTGAGGCAAACCCAACAACTCGCCTGCGACCTTATTTACGACACGGCGTCCTCGCTGCTTACCATCAATCATGGTCAGGACATTGATTGGAGTTACTTGTACCGTTATCTATGTATCAAAGAGTCGTTCATGGCTCAGATGGATGTTGCTTTTCGGCGTGCTGCAGCTGGTGAGTCTGCCTGTCAGCCTGACGGGAATGATTTGCGTAATGTTGTTAAAACGAGAGCACCAGCAATAGCTGGTCAGAAAATGTAACTGTAGCTCAGCAGCATAAGCTACGTTTCAGCAGAACACTTGTGGTGTGCCCTGTGCAGGCCTCCCTACAAGCAGCACCTGCTGCGGTTGCTGGCGCTGCCAGCAGGCATGTCCTGCTGCGTGGAATGCCCACTGGCAGTAGCAGACGCCAACTGCAGGGAGCAACTGCAGGTGAAGCCATGCAGCCAGCAACTTCCCCCGTGTTGCTGTTGCATGTCTGGTCCTCTGCCGCTATTGCGGTGAATTGGAGCCTGCACATCTGCAGCATGCGCTGTGACTTGCTGCAGCCATTGTGTTGCACTGATTGTGAGCCTGAAGCATGCTGGGCCTGCGCCGATATCAGCTGGGAGGGGTTACTGCAATGGCGTTAGCTGGCACACCTATCTAACAGTGCAGCACACCTGCAGCGGCCGACTGCTGCGCAGGCTGCAGCCCATCCCTGTAATTGCACAACATAGTTGCAACACATGTTCTGCTGCTTTGAACGACCACTGATCCCTGCTGTTAGCTGTCTCCTGCAGAGTTCTTGGTGATGCCACGCACGAGTGTTGACCGGCATGACATTGACTGCGGCCAGCCAGGCAGCACCTTTGAAAAAGAGGGCCAGGTGGTGCACTTTTGCAAGCTCTGCGGCGGCACAGCAGCAGTGGCGGATGCCTGCAAGCAGAACACCAAGTGTGTTGGGTTCGTCATGGAAGATGAGAGGTGTGGCTACCTGAAGGCGTCAGTAACAGCATCAGCACAGTTTCGCAGCCAGCCTGAGACACTCTACTGCCTGCCCTCACAGCAAGACTGTCAAGGTGGGCAGTCGACCTGCAAATTAGAGGCTTAGCAAAGCGCGCTGACTGCCGGGCAGCAAACATGCTTTCAGAACCGAGCATAGATCAAGTCGCTTTGCAAGCTTACTTCGATTCGTGCAGCGTCTCACATGGTCCTGCTGCTGCTGCCGCTGCTGCTGCTGACGCCCCTGCTGCTGCCACCGCAGGTGCCGAATATGCCTTCCGTGCAAGGGCCGACCTGAGAGGCGTTGGCGATTACAGCTGCAACTACAAAGAAAAGGCAGCTGGCGGTGCAGAGATGCCCTTCTGCTTCGTCCCTGGAGGTCTTAACACTGCTGCTGATGCATGCAATGATGACTCTCGGTGTGTGTCATTTGTAGCCGGCAGCCGCAGTGGCGTACCTGGCGCGTACCTCAAGTCTGCAGCTGCCCCGGCATCAACCAACTCTGACACATCGCTATACCAGAAACGCTCAGGTATACCTGCCTACGTAGGCGAGCTGTCTGCCTGCGAGCTGTCTGTTCTGTCAACCAGGTGCAATCATTCGTGATGGGTGCATGCACAGCCATGCGCAATCAACTTGCACAAGCATGGGGTAGCACATTGGACACGCATGGTCAAGAACCTATGCAAACACTCTATCGACACAATTAAAAACTTACAAATCCATGCATGTGCTTATGCCAATGCAGGCACTTTGGAGGCAGGCAGTTCGGTAACGAGCAGCTTGCAGGCCGACAGTGCTCAGGCCAACCAAGCCAAGGATTCCGGCGGCGCAGCAGGCGACTTCCCAATCAACATGGCCGTGGGTTCGGGTGGGACCGGTGCAGCTGCCCCTACACCTGCTGCCACAACCCAAGCCACACCACAAGCCACACCACAAGCCATGCCATCAATCAATGACACACCACCAAACATTGCCACACCCTCAGCCGCACCAGCAGTCACTGGCACACCACCAGGCTCACCATCAAGCACCTCCACACCAGCAGCCACACCACCAGCCACACCGACAGTCACCCCCAAACCACCATCCTCTTCATCAAGCACTTCCACACCACTGGTGGCACCAGGCACACTCCCAGCCACACAACCAGCAACACAGCCAGCATTACAACCAGCCACCCCACCAGCCACCCCACCAGCCACTCCCAGCAGCAGCCCTCCTAGCACAGCAGAGGCCTGGGGCCCCTGCGGCCCGCAGCACAACACAAAGTGCCCCGGCAGCCAATGCTGCTCCGCCACCCTCGGTTGGGTGTGCGGCGACGCAGATGCATTCTGCAGCATAGAGCATGGCTGCATGCCAAGCTGGGGCAGCTGCAAGCCACATGCCGGGAATAGTGCTCCAACTGTCGGCAGCAGCAGCAGCAGCAGCAGTCATGGCTGGTCCACTGGAGGCATTGTGGGCGTTGCATCTGGTGGGGTTGGGGCCTCTGCTGCTTTGCTGGGTGGGGCATACACCTGCTGGAAGTGGTGGCACAAGAAGAAGGCCCTCAAGGTGCGGCAATGACCATACATCAAATTGCATTTCAAGCCATAGCAATAGCCCCATCGGTCCTTCGCCCCACAGGAGTGGTCAAAAGTGGGGGCGCCATCAGCATGTGCGCGATCTGTCACATGCGCTGGAGCAGGCTTGCCTGCTGCCGCTGCGTAGGTAGCACTCAAATGCGCAACACCATGATGATCACCAACAGGCTTGTGGTCCCGGCTTTTGGTGATGACACGCATGGTTGCCCTGCCGTCATCCGTCCGCTGCTGCGTGCTCACCCCATGAACAGGCAAAGAAGCAGCAGCAGCTGCCCTCCACTGCTGTGCTTGTGGGCTCACCAAGCGCTCCAGTAATGGGCTGCCCAGTTGCTGATGACAGCCTGCCTGATGTGACATACTACAACCACCCTGTTTGGAAACTGTGAAAAAAAGAAGCTGTGAAGAAGGACAACTATTTGGTTTGGCAGCTGGGCACAGCATCACTCACAAGTGATCACTAACTTTAGGGTTTGGGCGTCATCTCGATGGCTTAATTGGTGGAAGGACTGCCCCTATTCCAAAGTAGAGGGAGAGAGGGGAGGGATAGGTTGCGCCATTGCGACAGCGACAGAGACTGCGGCCCAGCAGCGCTGTTGCGGAGTTGGTGTTTCCGCTTGATGATGAAGTAATACTGTACGCAGGCCTGGCCCAATGCCATTTGGTGACCCACTGGCGCTAGACCAGCCCAGTTTCACCAAGCCTGGGGACGGTTGCAACCGCACATTGCATTGAGAGAGGCTAGTTACATGTGGGTCCTGGCACCATCTTAGATGGTATGAGCCACAACATTGCAATGTAGGCTGAGCCCGTGAAGCATATGTACAAATAAGCATATTCCAGTGTTACTTGACTGAGCCGCTCGGACCTGACAAGCAAGAGCTGTTAAGAGCTAGGGGCGCAGCAGCTACACTGACAGGCTGTCAAAGGCAAACAGCCAAATGCTGTGGGGACAGCTCCTGCATGGCACAGTACTGCTGGTGGTGCTGGAGACGTACACCGCAGTACAACCGTTGCACAGCAGTACAGCACAGCAGCGGTCCCTTGCGTCTCATGCTCCACCCAACTGACAACGGAACAGCAACCAGCAGCCAACAAGCTGCTCATAGACTCGACTGCCAACCTGCTGCGATGCACATCCGCAGCGCAAGCCCTGTGCAAGTCCTCAAAAAATGGTCCTCCAGCCCCGCAAAAAGAAGCCCAGAAGCCAACTGCTCCGTCTTGCAGGACAGCAGCAAGCCGTGCTCCTCATCGTTCTGCTACGTAAGCACTCCTGCTTTATGCCTGAAAATGAGGCCACCAACGGTAATCCCCTCACCGCCCATATGCACACAGTTGCCTCAAATCAATTGCGCTGCATGCTGTGCCGCATGCTCACAGCAGCCTCAAGCCGGTCTGCGTGATGCTGACAGACCAGCGCAACAGCTCCTCGCCGCTGCTGCCAGATATCCACCATTTACTGGTTCATTATATGGGTCCTCAAGCTGACGTCGCCTGCGTCTGGAACTCTGCACCAGTCGTCCGCCCCTTCTGCACATTCGGGAGTAGAAGGTGAAAAAGAACCAAGACATAGCTGCAAAGGGCAAGCCTCTTGGCACCAGGAGCAAGCACTGCAGCATGCATGCTGTGCTCACAGCAGCCCCATGCCGGTCTGCGTGATGCTGACAGACCAGCGCCGCAGCTCCTCGCCGCTGCCGTTGGTCAGAGCCCGCATCGCAGCCACCTGCTGCTGGCTGGGTGGGGCGGGCACCAGCCCTCGCTCATGATAGTAGAACAGCGCGTGCGCGGTCTCCACCTGCAAACAGTGGCAGCAATCGCATAATGTTGCTGTTGTGGCCACAGAACATGCCGGGTGGGCTGGGCACCAGGCCGCGTTTGTGGTAGTAGAACTGTGAATGTGCGGTCTCCACCTGCACATACTATAAAAAAGGAGCATGCACAACTTGCAAAGCGGCTGTTGTGCATGGTACATGCTTCTCATGTAAGGGATGACAGAGCACATGAGTGGCCTGGCGGACAAGAGAACGCAGCCGAACGCATAGCTCCTACACCCGCGCCTCGCCAGCCAACCATCTTGAGCCAAAACACACACGCGCACCGCCTGCTGCTGCTGCTGCTGCTGCTGCTTACCGGTGAGAAGCGCGGCATGTGGTACTCTGCTGCTGCCTTGTTTGGCACCGCCAGGTCAGCAGGCACCGCCCCGCTGGCACTGTCAGCCACCAGCACGCGGCACTGCGCCAGGTCATCACGTTGCAGCAGCCTGAAGCCCCGCGCCTGCAATAAAGATAGGTGCAGCAATTGCAGCAGCACATTGAAACAAGCTGCAATGACACGCGGCGCTGCGCCAGGTCATTCCGCTGCAGCAGCCTGAAGCCCCGTGCCTGCATTCCACATGTAAAAATGCAGTGTTTGCAGCAGCATCTAAGAGCTTTCAGCCACCAGCACACGGCACTGCTGCAGGTCATCACGCTGCAGCAGCCTGAAGCCCCGCGCCTGCATTCCACAAACAAGTGCAACGTTTGCACCAGCATTTTGATATCAGCAGCAATGACATGCGGCCCTGCTGCAGGTCAGTACGCTACAGCAGCCTGAAGCCCCGCGCCTGCATTTTAAAAGCAGGTGTAATGTTTGCAGCAGGTATTGTCAATACAAGTTGCAATGACATGCGGCACTGCTGCAGGTCATCACGCTGCAGCAGCCAGAAGCCCCGCGCCTGCATTCCACAAACACAAACAAACAGATGCAACAGCAGATTGCTGTCAGCCACCAGCATGCGGCACTGCTGCAGGTCGTCACGCTGCAGCAGCCTGAAGCCCCGCGCCTGCAGCCAGACATGTCTAAGGTCAGCAGCAGCAAAGTGACTGAGCAGCCATCACACAACACAGCACCCACTGAAAGCACCCTATCCATCTTGCATACTTCAAAGAAATGTACGGCTTCACTACATATCTATGTATTGATTGGTGTAACGCTTAAAAAAATCAAATATCATCACGCACCAGATTCAGCTTGTGCACTGGCAGCTCCTGCCGGTACTGATACGCGGGCTTGCCCCGGGGGCTGCGGCTGATGGTGCGCCCGTAGTCGCTGCGCCAGTGCAGCGCATTGTAGCCGTCAACAGCCAGCAGCACCGGCACGGATGCTGACAGTGCTGCAAGCTCCTTCACCAGCAGCAGGCAGCAGTCCACTGCAAGTCGAGCCTGCAGGCAGCAGTTGAAGACGCACAGCACATGCATGAGGAAGCAGATTTGTTGTGACGATGTTGTTGCGCAGTCAAGATGAGGTTATGCGCAGATGGATAGCAACACATGCAGCTGGCCTGGCAACCAGGGCTGTGAATGCCTTTGTCTGCTGCAGGCAGCTGTGCAGCTGCCGCACGCCTGTGCCTGTGTCCTGCTGGGCAAAACTTTGCTTCAGCCAACGACACGCCCATTCCCACAACCACAGGTACATGCAAAGCCGCTGTCGCCAAACAGCAGTGCGCCACCGGCAAAGCAACCACGCAGGCAACCAGCTGGATGAGCTATTGCCGTGTCTCATAGGAGCAGATCAGGCCAAGGCATTGCTGCGGCAGCAGCAGCAGCAGCAGCAGCAGCAACTCACGTTATCGTCAGTGCTGAGCCCAGTCATCACCAGGTCTCTCAAGCTGTCCCTGCCCTTGCTGACAGCAGCACCGCCCGCAGCGCCGCCGACAGCAGCAGCTGCAGCAGGCGACTGCAGCAGCTGCAGAGACTCTGGCAGCTGCAGCTTGTGGCCTGCTAGCTGCTTGTCATGGCTGTCTGCAAAGGACTTGAGGATGTGCTGCGCTGAGATGATGGTGTCATATGTGCCATCGTCCCGCTTGTAAAAGAAGCCGCCGCGGGTGAGCTCAACAGCTGCTGGGATGTACAGCGCGAGCCTGCAGCAGCAGCAGCAGCAGCAGCAGCAGAAGGTGGGCAATCATGAAGGCGTGGCTGGTGGTTTATGCAGCAATGCACACACCAGCAGATGCTTGCACAGGGCAACAGAAGCTGCTGCTGCTGCTGCTGGTGTTGAATACCGCATCCTCAGCTGCTGCACCTGCACTGGTTCACACTGCTCTACTCACCAGCCGTTATTGCGTGCCCACTCCACCAGCTGCACCACAGCAATGCTCTTGCCAGCACCTGCAGGGCCGCGCAACTGAATTGCCGGTGGTTCGCTGCTGCTGCTGCTGAGTGCTGCTGCTAGCTCCTGGCTGCTGCGCCGCCACATGAGGCTGCTGCTGCCTGTGCTGTCAAATTCGGCCTGCAGGGATCTGCAGCCACCCCTGCGCTGCAGCTTGGCTGGTCGAGGGGAGTAGAACGCCTGGCAGCGGCAGCAGCAGCAGCATAAGACGGCAGCAGGCAGCATTGTGAGGAACAAAATGTGTAAGTGGCTGGGCCTAGGGCCGTACAGAGTTTGACAGCAACAGATGGCAGGCACTGGCAGAGCCCTAACTAGCTGTGTGATGCTGTGCTTATGTGTTCCAAATGTATGCTTACGGGCTTGCGAGCATGCTGCGCAAGTGCTGTGCACATCAGCACACACAAGCCAGCCATTTGCATGGCTCAATGAGTACTGGTCTCACCTGATGGAAGGGCCTGAATGCTTCAGGCACGAGTGCTTTGTTGAAGTCATAATACAGGCCTATGTGCTCTGCTGCTAGCTGCTTTGAAGAGTGCTTGGTTATGAGCCTGCAGGGCAACAGTGAAGGGGCAGGGACAAGCAGCTGCAGTTGCTGGACATGTTTTGTTCTGTGTGCTTCAGTGGAGACGCGTTATCTGCTTGGCAACAGTGGCACACTGGGATACACAAAGACAGCTGGCTGCCTCGCTGGTTAGTAGCCCAATCAACGAAAGCAGCTGCCACGCAGGCGATGCAGTCAATGCTTCTCCCAACCACTGCTGCTGATCAATCCTAGACAGTGCTGCCTCCTCCCAACCAATCAACGTTGGCAAGTGCCTAATGCAGTTTCCGCTCCGACTAGTGCTGCTGCCAGGCAGTCAGCACTGACTGCTGTCAACTAGTTAGCACTGGCAAGCGCTCAATTGCATTCGACTAATGCTGCTGCCAGATAGTCAGCACTGGCTCCTCCCAACTAGTCAGCCGTGGCTTGATACACTTACGATGACAGTAGTCCCTGTCCATCTGCTGGTTGCAACAAGAAGCAGCTGCCATGCAAGGTACTGCTGCTGCCAACTAGCCAGCATTGCCTCATACTTACGATGACAGCAGGCCCTGTTCATCTGCTGGAGCCTGCAAATTGAGGCGCAGACTGCTGTCAGAGGTTGCCACCTCTGCTGCTGACGCCGGCGCAGCGCTGCTGCTACTGCTGCTGCTGCTTGTCGAGAGCTGCCTGCACTGCCAGGGGTTGCTCAAGCTGCTTGAAAGTTGCATCAGCTGGCTGCACCTGCAGGCAAATCCAAACCTACTTGAGGACGTGGCACAGCATGCACACTGCAGCAGCCAGCAGCAGAGAAGACAGCAAGCTGCTGGGTTGACGCAGCGCCATTGGCACCAGCTTGAGCTAGGATCACGCTGCGACGTCGAGCAGCTCACCCTGCTGCATGCTGAATAGCTGCCAGTGCCTGCAGATCTGCTCCTAAACTGGAACTCCTGCTGGCAACAGCACGCCATAGGCCTGCTGCTGCCATGTTGTACTGGGTAAGCCTGCTGCCTCCTTCGCCACGCGCCAACTAGAACCTAGATGAACTGTATAGTTCAACAACAAAGCTATGCGATTGGTGTTTTCTGTTCGCGTCGCGGCGCTTCCTTTGTGATCAGTGTCCGGACAGTAGTTGTGCCGAAAAGAGAAGCACCCGCAAGAAACAGGCGCTTAAGTGATGTTTATCATCATTCCTGCCATCGAAGCCTTTTTGGCTGTGTCACTCGAGGTGCCTGTCACTGGCACAGCTTGAACAAAGTTGAGATGCCTTTAAGTGTCTGGCAAAACTGTATAGCAGGAATTTTTCGTTTGAAATTGCTTCAGACTGCTTCTTGCTGCCTTAACTGACGACCACGTACTGCCATCCTGCTGTCCTATGACCTTCACCAGCACAAAGTTGAACTCGGGCCCAAGCTCCTAGCAACGCCAGCTACGGTCCCTGAGGCATGAATGGCCTCTGCTTCATCCGCGTTATCGGCGAGCAGGTCAGCAGGACACAGCAGCCTGAGCAGTACCCGGTCAGGCCAGCCCTGCTGTCATGATGTACTGCCAAAAGCAGTGGAGGACAATAGACAGCTGAATTGTCTGACTGGCAGCTACATCAAAGATTCAATGAGTGGTTAAAGCAGCCACAAGCTGCAACACGCGTTACTAGCACACTGATGCACTCAAACGTCATGTGATGGCGTGCATGTGCAGGCCTCCGGCAGTGGCTAACTGTGACAGTAGCAGCAGCACGTCCCATGCAGCAGCAGCTGGATCACTCAGCACACTGAACAACTCAAAGCAGCAGCCAGGCACCAAGTATGGCAGTTGCAGTGGCAGCAAGGTGGCTGTGAGGGCGTCGGTTGATGATGCTGGATTTGACGCAGTAGCAATCGGGGAGGAGGACACATGGAACCTTTGCGGTTGGGAAGAAGGCCCCAGTGTGGTGAGGATCCTGCCAGCTGCAATCTGAATCGACAACTGCCACTAGCCTGCTTGACACCGGACAGTAGTTCAACACAGCCTGCTGTGTTAAGTCAGGTATGCATCCTGCAGAGCTTCTGCAGCTGCTTGCAGGACAGATGTTGTGCTGCGGTTCAGCAGTGCTGCTGTTGAGGATGCCTTTGTACTGCTGCTTCCTGCAAAATTCTGCTCTTGTCCTAACACCACCTGCAGCCTGAGGCAGCTCGCGCTGCATCAGCAAAGCTCTCCAAGCACAAGCCAGCCGCAGAAACAGCAGCAGCACCAGCAACAGCCCTCAAACCCAGCAGCGGCAGAGCATCGCCTGCTTCTGCAGGGGCAACTAGGCGCTCACCCGGCACTGTTGCTGCTAACAGCAGCAGAAGCCACGCAGCCAGTAGGCCAGCCAGCAGCAGCAAGCTTGTGCCAGGGTCGCCGGTGCTTGCAGGACCAGCAGGCGGCTTGCGTGCCAAGGCAGCACGGCAGCTGCGGCAAGCAGTTGAGAGGCAGCGGCAGCTGCTAGAAGTGGGAGAGGAGGACTCAGGGGCAGAGGCAGCAGCAGAGCACTACAGGCCTGTTGATGCCTGCTGTGCAGGCAGTGACAATGAGTACTGGCAGCATGCAGATGCAGCAGCAGCAGCAACGCCAGCATCTATGCATTGCTGGCAGCAGAGCCGCGATGCTGACGGTGCAGCACCGTGCAGCACCGCAGGAGGTGATGCTGTACAGCCAGCTGGGCAGCAGCTGCAGCAGCAACAGCAGCAGCAGCAGCAGCACTTGCCTGCTTGTTCTGCTGAGGGAGTTACATCTCCAAAAGCAGAGCAGTCAGCACAAGATCACCCTCAGCAACTTGTCACGCATGGTCTGCATCAGGGCCTGACGACCAGCTGCAACGCAGCACCAACTGCAGCAGCAGCAGCAGCAACAGGCAAGCCACTACGTCCCACATTGACGTCCAGTGACATTCTGGTGCAGCCTCTAGCAGCCTCAGAGGCAGCAGCAGCCGCAGCAGCAGCAGCAGGGTGTACCCCACCTCAGCTTGCCGAGTGGCTGCAAGGAGCACACAGGGCCCGAGCCAGCAGCTGCACTGGCAGCTGTGAAACAGCATGCATGCCGCTGCCTCACAGCTCTGAGCGGCCTGCTCGGGGTGCACTGCAGCTCGGCAGTGCCTACAGGCGCTGCCAATCTCTCTCGGGGACTGCAGGCGCGGTGCAGCAGCAGTGTGCTGCTGCTGGGGCTGCTGCAGGGGCACCGTTGACGGTGCTGGCTGCAGCCTCTAGAGGCAGCAGTGCTGGAGCCAGCAGCAGCAGCAGAGTTGGAAACAGCAGTACCGCGCCTGCTGCCAGCAATGGCAGCTGCCAGTGCAGCGAGGCAGCTGCTACTGATGCACTGACAGAGCAGTTGCGGCAGTTGGGGCTCCAACAGCAGCAGCAGCAAATGCAGCAACATCAGCTTACTGAACAGCTAGGACACAGTAGACAACAGCAGCAGGAGGTCATGCGCATACGAAGCTTGGGCAGTAAACGCTTCAACAGCTTCAACAGCAACACCAGCCTAGAACAACAGCAGCAGTCGCAGCAGCTGCATGCAGATGCAGCTCTAACAAGCGACAGCAGCATAAACACCAGCAGTGGCTGCTGTGCATCTGGCAGCCCAGCCTGCAACTTACAGCCTCGGACGCTTGGCTTCAACAGCAGCACAGTCAGCAGCATGGCTGTGGGTGGCATTACCGGGAGCATGGCGTCCCTGCAGCAGAAGCTGCTGCCAGGTGACCGCCCCGGCAGCAGCGGCGGAGTCACCACCTACAGATCAGCAGTAGGCGGCTCTCTAGCAGGGGCATCATCTGTTGCAGGACGCATTGGCCACATTGGCTCTAGCAGCAGCAGCAGCAGCAGCAGCAACAGCAGCAGCACTAGCCACAGTGCAGGGGTAGGTTCAGGTTTGCTCAGCAGTAGGGCAGCCACGACAGGGCTGGCAGTGAGGGCTCAGATGCTGCTCACAAAGGACCTCACAGCACTGACTCCCAGGA